>JARHVA010003163.1:1742500-1805000 GCA_037957365.1 Torreya grandis | reverse complement strand
TAGAATGTATATATATATCAAGTGAACTATTATTTTATAAAAAATAAAATCTAGAAATTTAATCATCTCAACATAAGATTACAAACAAAATAGTATAGTATATCCATATACATAAAAAAATTTCATCAAATCATAATATACCATGAAATAAAATAGAGCATATATCTAATTAAACAACACATACATGTGTGTGTGTGTGTGTGTGTGTGTGTGTGTGTGTGTGTGTGTGTGTGTGTGTGTGTGTGTGTGTGTGTGTGTGTGTGTGTGTGTGTGTGTGTGTGTGTGTGTGTGTGTGTGTGTGTGTGTGTGTGTGTGTGTGTGTGTGTGCATGCGCGCGCACGTGCATGTATATATGTATACCATCAGAATTATAAAAATAGCTAATCATTAGTTTATTCCATTATCTAATATTGATACAATTTTTAAAGAGTAGGATGGGATGTAACACTTATGAAGTTGGGTTTACTAAAGAATGACTTCACCTCTTTTCTACTACCAGTAAATGATACTTTCAAATTTTCCTCTACTCTATTTGGGTCTATTGATATACCTATTTTAGAGATGATGTGACCCATAAAATTTACCTTGATAACCCAAAACATGTACTTATTTATATTCAAATAGATACCATTCTCTCTTAACCTCAATAATACTATTATAAAATACTTCATGTGCTCTTCTCATTTCTTAGAAAAGATAGTAAAATCATCCATGTAAATGACAATGCACTTTCTGATTAGATCTTTTAATGCAATGTCCATATCACACTAAAAGTTATAACCTATATTTATTAGGCCAAATGACATACTTTTATATGCAAATGTACCCCACTTCATTTTAAATATTATCTTTATTATGTTCTCATAGTTGACCATCACTGTATTGTATCTTTAATACCCATATAAAAAGGACATAATTTGAGAGTTGTTCACTATCTATAACACTTCATTTAGTGAAGGCAATGGATATTTATCTTTATTTGATGATTTTTTAAGGTTAATAAATTCCACACAAATTTATCTCTTTTTTATTTATTCAAAATGGAATAAGATTAGTGACCCACATGGAGTGCTTGACTAGAAAGAATATTCTTGATGAAAGCAATTTTTGAACTTCTTTGAAGATCAAAAACTCTAGCAATGGAATCACTAGCCTTTGTCTCTAATGGAATGATCTAACACTAAGATTGAGATGGATAATGTGACTAAGAATGGAGGTATTGAACACATTCAAGTATTTTTAAATCTACGAAATAACATCTTTGAAGTCCTTTAGGTATTGTGCAATCCCTTGTTTTTCATTATGAGTGAAAGTTGTGCTTAAAAGCACATTTTTGAGTTATTAACATTGCCTATATTTAAATTATCCTATATAATACCCTTGGTAGGGGATCCTTTCTCATTTTCATCTTGATAATCTATATCAAATAGCTCTCTAGTGAGACCATACCCTTTTATATACTATTGGTTTTAAAATTTATTACTCCTACATCTAGCTTGAACTCCCCTTTGTCATTTACATCAATAATTTGTTATTTGAATAAACCTATGTTGGTAATGAAGTTGATGATATGTTGATCATAATTGAATATTTGGAATTTCCTTACATTATCAATAATAGGAGTAGAGATTAACTTCATTGAAAATATATTATATTTTGAGTTAGCTATCAGGTCCAAGGCATTAGCAGCGATTGCTACCTCATCCACCACCTAATTTATTCTACAAGGTAATGTATGAGTATTAAATGAATTTAGATATTCTATTAAATTACAAAATCAGCTATGATATTTGGACTAATGATTTTAATTACAATCATACTAGCCTATAACTTATTAGACCACCATTTTTGAATCACCAAGCACCTTGAAATTTTGGAATTTCTTCTAGAGAGAAAACTAGAGACCATGAATTAACAGTTCATATTCAACCACATTATTCATGAAAGTAAATTATATGGAAAATGCAACCAAGTATGGTTTATCTCATGGATTCATGAGTTCAACCCTAAAACCAAACCCACTCTTAGACTTAGAACCATAAAATTTTAGAGTCCATGAGTGATTTTTAATTATGTACATCAAAATTTGATAGGTACATATTTCTACAAAATTAATTTCTTCATCATTTTTCTCAACCTACAATGGGATTATTTTTGGTTTCTCAACTAATAATGACCTTGTTCTCTCATCTTCAGTATCATAGGTAGGTATTGGGATACTCAGAATAGTAATATTGTCATTATAGGAGGTTACAAACTCCCTCTTTTCACCTAGACAACCCCCTTTCAACTTGATAATTTCTAACTCAACCATCCCTACTATTAACAAGAGCTACTATAAATGTGTTATACACTTAGATCAACATGATTCACATTCCCATATACAAGGGAAACACTATGAAATAATGTTATTTCATGTGTACATTAGATATCCTCCTCATCTATATAGTTTAATTCATTAAATTCATATTTGTGTTGTATGGATAACATATTGATGGATAATTTTTCATGAGTTTAAACTTCTTTCTCAAGTGTGTAGATATTAGTTTTAATCTCTTAATACAAGATTGCATTAATTTTTTTATACTCTTTAATCATATGAGTTATTTTTGGCTCTCTAAATTATAATTTGATTGGGTATGCAATGCCATAGAAGCCACATATGGAATAGACCAGTCATCATGTATCCATTTAACATTATTGACCAATGTTTATTGAGAAGCATACCATATGCATTATGTATGTCAATCACCTAAATGCTAATGAACTATTTCACTCTAAAATCAAAAGGCAACTACATATGAATCTATTTAAGTTCACCAAACACTCTAACCTCTAAATTGTCCAACTAAACAACCTTTTTGTTTCATGAATCAAACCCAAATTTTGTAAAACTGCATAAGTCATCATGTTTCTAGAAGCACCTAAATCCACCAAACAATTGTGTAAATTCTTACTAAAAATATAAATTGTTAAGAAGAAAGGAGGGGTTATATTAATTTATTTTTAAATTACAATGTGGGCATCAATTATCCTGTTATATTCTTTACCTTTAGGTGCATGTAATTAATTTTATAATAAATATTTTTTGTTATATGTTTAGAGCAAATCAAATATTGTTAAGTTGGCTTTAGTTTTCTTAAATTATTCAACAGTTTTGTATAAAATTTTGTTTTATTCCATAAGTTTATCCATTTGTGGAAGGTGTAGTGTTTTTTATTTCATGGATAATTTTTTTTATGTCCTTTATTAAAAAACATGTTATTTCTCAAGTTCTCATCAGGTGGACCCTAAGTTTTGTTTCAAGGAGTAGATGTAGTTAAATAATTATGAAATTTACTCAACAAAAAATTATTTTTATTTTGAAAATTTTTAAATGCATGGACCTCATCCAAGTTATCACTCTAGAATGGGAACTCGTATCTTTCCAATAACATGTAGGTACTTGGGTTCCCTCAACTTTGTTTAAGTTGTTATTAGGTGAAGACACTATTTCAAGTTTATTCATTTCCTTTTGGAAGATATTAGAGGCTAATATGAACTTTTAATAATCAATATCAACATGATCTACCATGTTATGCAACCTACACCAAGTGGATAATGTTAAATTAGCTAGGTTCACTAATATTGAAGCATTATTGTTATTATTTTGATTTTTTTTTCAAGTGGAATTGAAACACATCCATTGTTGGGTCTCATTTTCTATTGCCTATTAGTTCTAAATAAATTAAATTTTTGGTGTTGAGGTAGGTTATTTATAGCTCAATTGTTATTTTGAGTCACTTGTATCCATAAATTGACCATATCATTCATCAATCATTAAACCATTTATTGTAAATTTACTACTTAAGGGTTCACACTAGCATTTTATTGATTTCTTATTTATGGGAGTGGCTTAACCATAGGTTCAAAAAAATTTACAAATGTAGGGACAAAAGTATGTATTTGGTAATGGGTATTATTAATAAAAATTTGATTATTTACAAATGATAAGACAACTTGTTGATTAATATTAGGATCAGCACAACAACTACTGTTAGACATGGAAACAATATTTTTTTATGCAACCATAATAATTTATTGATTATTTTCCTATGTAAATACCTAATTTGGAGGCATATATCACTAATTTTTAGGCATGTAATTCAATGGCATCAAATTGTAAATTGGATTTGTTCTTGAGTAGATAACACATATGATTGGATTAATCAATGGTGTATTGTGAATGAGATCTTGATTTATCATTGAAATCTGATTATAGGCACTTGGTTGCCCTAATGAAGGAAACATACCAACTACACAGCCTTGTGGAATTTTTTTTTCAATATTTAATGCTTCATGATATTACAAGGATAAGGTTACAAGTGCCATAGGAGCTTTATGGATGAACATGGAAGTCATAGGATCTAAGGCCCTTAGATAGGTCTATATGGTAGTCACTTATGTTAACATATAAATATATTTAAATCATTTATATAGATTATGTAAATGGGCATTAAACATACTGATTGGTTCATTTGGTTCATGGTTGGCTATGGAAAACTAATTGTAGATCACACCAATGTGTATGGTCACTCAAAATTAGTTAATAAAGACCATTTATAGGTCATTCCATGAGGTGATATAACCATATGACATTATAAGGTACCATTTTTATGCCATTTCATTCATGTTATAGTGGAATTGGCAATAAGACACATTTTCATGATCGATTTAGGCTTAGACAATAACATCTTTGAACACTTGAATATGCTCTTCATTAGTTTGAATTCTATCATGCATGTACCTAGGGCAAAACTTTTATGGATTTTCATTAGGTTATGGGCAAAACTTATAATGTTGAAAGGATGATTACCTCCACCAATCTAATCTTAGGACATTGGTGGGTTATGAGGGGTAGTGAAAAAATTGTAAAAGGAAATTTCACCTATAGGAAAGCTAATAGTTGAGTGGATTTATCTAGTTTTTTAGTTTTCCTTTGTTTATTCAAGGTTTTGAATTCTAATAGCTAAACGTGAGCCCCAAAAAACTTTGATCTAGTGGGTATTCGCCTAATTTAGAGTTTAAATTTTGGAACACCCAAGCATGGTAAACCTCTCAAAATGTTCAAGTTTTAAATTTTTGGTTAAATTTTTTTTTTTGATATTTGGTGGCCCTCCATCTAGTGTCAATCTATTGGTATATCATTTGGCATGGCTTATAAACACTAGGATCTTATGTCATTTATCCCATCAACCTATCCTAAAAGGAGACTTGTGAGGGGTCTCTCCAATGTTTATATTTATTGGGTCATGATGTACTAGATTACCTACGTGGTCATTATGAAAAGTTCTAATTCAAGGGGCATGATAATTATACCAAATTTAATAGAGTTTAGGTTCTTGAATATTTTAGAGGGTAATGCATGCTTTGTGCTTTGCTCAAATGGGTTTTGTGTAGGTATTTAAAGAGATGAAACATACATTAATTCTTTCAATATATCAATGTTTTTACATAAAAAGAGGAGATGCAACTGATTTTAAATGTACTTTCTATTGTATTTAAATATTCAACAATATGATAGTAATAATAGATATAATTAATTTCAATCAACATAAACATTAAAATATATTTCATTCAATTGATTTCCTAAATTAAACAATCTAAAAAATGATAAAATAGAGGATAAGAGGAAATAGATATTGCAATAATGAAAATGAATCTAAATTTATCAATCACATGAACCCATAAATTAGTCTTTGATCCAATCAACATATGCATAATCGTACATATATCTAATGAAAGATTATAAAGGGAAAAAATGATGAAATAAAAGCCACAACCATAATTTTAATTTGCATGTTGAAATAAATAAATATAAATTATTCAATTAATCACAATATTCATGTTGACGATCAAGAGGATAATCCACAACAATCAATCCATCAATATTTAACCAACATGATAATAGTGTTACAAAATAGGGATAGGATTTAAACTAGAAAGATTGGAAATTAAATAAAATGAAATGGATAGTTCAATCTTCCTCTTGGATAAATAAAGAGCCAACCCTTTAAATGGGTAATCTCTTGGCCTTTATTAAATTTCAATTGACTTCTTTTCCCAAAAAAATAATTCTCCATTCCCACCACTTTCTCTCTCCTACACTTTTTGTCCTACAAAAACACCCCCAAAATTTTAAAATTTCCAATTAAAATCTCTCCTGAAAAGCTTAAAAAACAAATGTGAAATTTTTTTAGCATGGTCAAAATTAGAGGAAATTATAATGATCAAAATTTCCAAGTTAGAATGAGATTTTTGGTGTCACAAATGGATCTAAAAACTAACTCCCAAGGAAATTGTTACGACATTGAAAGGTGTCGAAATGGAAAACATTACGACATCAAAAAGGTGTCAAAATTAGCTAGATAGTCAAAATGGGATTTTGGCTTATAATTTCCCACTACAAATATACTTTTTGGTATTCGATGTAATATTAGTTTTTCTAATAAAAATTAATTAGAAAAACAAAATTTTAATCAAATTATTTTAACAATTGTTTTTAAATAATTTAATTGATTTAAATTAAATTAATTAAAACTTGTCAAAATTAAATTAAATTAGACTAAAATATAATATTTTATATAAATATAATTAAAAAACTAAAATTGTTATGTTTTATGACCTAATCAACAGATGATTTATCAATTACAAATGAGTATTTATTATGAGTTGAGTGGGGGTCCCCAAGACCTAATTAAGGTTGGGATCCCTGATTACATCTCAACTCATTTATACCAAGCTAAGTTTATCATAATTGGGTGAAAACACCTATAATGCATTGCTTAATCCTACACCAAGTTCAAATCATGGTTGGGCTTGGATGTTGATCTGTCTTGGTTAATCAATTTTTTATTTCACTATCTAGCTTAGGATTTAATTACCATTATTCATTTCTTTAAATGTGGATCAAGTCAAGGTTTGATTTTTGTGAGGCATGCATCTAAGCTAGGAGTTTCATCTAACATGGCCTAGGTGAAGTGAGCAAATAATGAGAAAATCCAAATGGATTTAGTAATGAGTTAGATACTTAATGCTTTAATGATCTCATGTAAGTCAAAATTGGGATTTGAATTTCCAATTTGCATCACTTCACAATTGATGAGCTCATCAAAGAGTTCGATGAGGATCTCAATGAAGGCTTCACACTACTTAGATGTGGGCTCAAGTTGTAATGGTTAATTATTATGACAAGCTCACATGTAAGATCTATGAAAATTTACCATGTAACACTATGAGGACATATTGAGGGAGATAACAAGTATAATTAGGGTTTCCACCCCTACTTTCCATTATTTTTAAACCTTGCAAGAATCACTATGACTTTAGGGATTAAATATTATGCCTTAAAATCACTGACTACCTAGTTGGGGATCGAGGCCCACTTGCAATGGTTTAATTTTATGTAATAAGCCTCAACCTAGTCTATATTTTAACCCTCACTACCACTATATAAATGAATATCGACAATCACTAGGCCTAAGTGTGGAAAAATTCTTGACTAGCACCACAGGGATATAGAGGAGTAGGCCACTAACCTAGTTAGGGAACCCTTCCAAATCAACACTAAGACATTGTCACTCAGTTCATAATACCTATATGGTATTCTCAAACTTGATTAGAACTAAAAAAATAAACAACTTCCTTTTTATGTGTATTTATACTAAAATCTATGAGAGAGAAAGACTCTATGAGTGCAGACAAGTGAAACTAAACTTCACTATGGGACCAAGTGTTCCATATCAAAATTTATTGATTGTACTTGGTCATCATAATGTAGTAGCATTTAGAGGCTTAAATGTCATGGAAACTTAATGACCCCTACAGTGGGATGAAAATTCTAAGAAAACCAAATTTTAAATGCAAATTGGGAGGTAAAAACTCCACTTTCAAACTAACTTCCTTATAAAAAAATTCTCTCACAGACATGGTATCCCCACTAGAAATGGTTCTGAGGCATGATTCAAATTAAAAATAAGTCATCACACCAATTCAACTTGAAATTTTTGAGACTAGTGAGTTTTGAGCACAAGCAAGAGCGGTTACAAAAATAAAAAAGAGGTTCCTTCATTCTAAAATAACTAAGGAATATTGTGCAAGAAACAACACATCCTATTTTCAAGTGGGTGCTTGAAAAGACTAATATTAGTCATGACACTATATTTTTTTTGATCGAACATGAAAAGGTCACTACATTTTATTGTATTGAAAATCACAAAAAATTATGATTATTTCCCTTTAACTAATGTACAATATCCATTCTATTTTTGATACCACTAATAATAATTGACATACCATGGTCAAGCATGGGAAAAAAATATCATTTATTTTATATATTTTAGAAAAGAGCACAACAATTTCATGACCCTTTCAATCATTTAAAAATTAAATATATCATATCTATTTGATTTAAGTTATAATACATTATCCATTCTAATTTTGATATCACTAATGTAACATCCCCATTGGCATTTACTTAGAATAATGTAATTATTTTTTTGAAATTCAATTCCATGTATTCTTTCATTATATTACACCATGAGAATATAATTAGTGACCTCAGTATACTCACTAATTATGTTAACCATAAAGTAAATATGTAATATTCATTATATACTTATTACTAGCATCATATGAAATAAAACATAACTACATATAGAAAGTAATTACATATTTCTAGCCATGGTTGTTACAATAATACAACCACTATTATCAATATACAATAACTAACTAATTACATTTCCAACTAAACTAATGTTTCAATAATAAATACAATACAAGATGCAAGGTTACATAGGGCATGAGTTCCCAAAAATCTAGTATCTATGATAATCTCATCTACAATATCCAAATAAGTACTTTTGTGGGGAGGGAGAACATCATCTGAGTGATTTTACATGCCAACCATGGACCACTGATTCCCTACACAATCCCCCATTAGGGAATTAATCTTCCTTCATGGATGGGTAGATAGTGATGATGTGAGAGTCCAAAGAGATAAGCTATTACCCTTATGTTATAATATTTCTAATACATGATGTGTACCATAAATAAAATAGGTTCGAGCATGATATCACATAAACATGTAAATCATACATATAAAATGACAATGTTTAACTAAACATTACTTCAACCAAAATTTTCAATAATTATTGATCTCTAGGATTAGTCAAATTCATACATACCACTTGATCGGATTACCTTCATCTAAAATTAGTGATGCTAAGTAAGCTAGTGAAGTCTGTCTCGCTACTTAGTACCAAAAATGCAAGATTTGTCTAATATAATATATATCCAATAGATTTAAATAGATTACTTCCTACTAACAAGATTAGAACATGTTAAATACATGAATAGTCAAAATACATACATTTAGACCATCAAACATATGCAATGAATCTCAACTATATTATTTATCACATAAATAATAAACATAACAACTATAGTTTATACCAACTAGGTATAATATATATTTAGACTACATGTTTCTAATTTACATAAGTAGACTCAAATTAATACATTCTATGACAAATAAAAATGTCTCAGTCTATTATTTTAATGTACACATTACTCAATTACAAGCAGCTAATCCTAATAGTTTCAAAGATCAAATGTCTCATAAACAAAAAACATAATCTTTCATTTATACAACCTGTTATTATTTGAGGAGAGGATATGCATATATGCATAGCATCATATCCCTTAGGAATCTATGACTTATTTTTAATATTCAATAAAACTATAAATATAGGCACATCTCCCAATGTAGAAATATATGCTATATATGTATATGAGTACCTTAGTCCTTATATAGATATATTTCATATATCTATGTACCTTTATAACATGCATGCATAAATATATTGCTCACATAAACAAATACTATACTGTTATACAAACAATCATATTATATTTTCTATTAAGAACTTATTCAATCAAATAATTTAATTTTCCTATTCACATAATGAAAATCATGATCTATCACTAGATTTTAGCATTTTTTGAACCCCTATTCCTATTCCCTTATTTCAAAGTCATGATCCATTTATGGTAAAATAAAATTAAAATTTGTTACCCTATTTTATCAATTCAGGTCTTAAACTGCATATACTATCCTGAATAGTTGAACCTAGAGCAAAAACATCAATCGATTAGTCATACTTATATGTTTCCCTTGTTCAAATTGTAGGTTTATAATTCCCTCAAGTTTCACATGTATCATTTAAATCTAGTAGACTCCAATTCAAATTTATGATGATCCGCATAAACATTTTCATAGTCTCTATAAACATTTAAGCTTATATAGTTTATGCTCAATTAAAACAAATTAGCAAATGTATTAGTCCAAATTTGACCTTGTTGACCTTATAAATATATATTAAAAACTAGTAAGCCTATAAATACATTATTGGTTTCTATATAGGTTTCAAACTAGATATGAATCCACTAAAAAAATATAAATCATATGATCTACATATTTATATACATGATATCTTAGTTACATTAATATCCAATTTGACACCAATAACCACCCTTAACAAATGTCAAACTGGTTATAATAATCATCTCACAACTTTCAAAATTTGAACTCAGAGTCAAGATAGGATTTACATGAATATACACATAGTCCATATTTACATGAGATCCATATTTTTCTAAAATAATTAAACACAACCCTATATATGTATTCTTAGTTTTGATAATCATATGTACAAAGAGTATATGTATACATTCTCACTATCTTGAATGACATATATATATATATATATATATATACAATCCATATATTTTCACTACTTGAATAACAAATTGCACATAGTCTTGATATACATATGTTCATGATTTGAATACTAAATATATACACCATTTATACTTATATGTTCTCAATGTTTGAATAACAAAAGTTCACAGTCCATATGTATATAATTTCATATTTTTGTATAATAAACATACATAGTCCATATATATTATAAAATTTTAGTTAAATAGGGTACACATTTCATATACATACATAAAAAAAAATTAAACACATTTCAAAATAAACAATATATAGAATGTCCATATAAATTAGTTCACTCTTTGAATTGACATAGAATTCATTTTTATACCCCTAATAATTCAAAATATATAGTCCTTTGTAATATAGATACATAAACTCAAAAATTCAAGATCTATATCTAATTAGGTACATAATATAATATGGGTTTCCAAACAAAACTTAGTTATCATGTATATCAAAACCATAGACCTAGGTTTCTATTTTTCTTAAGCTAGGGAATTATGCCATCAAAAATAAATAAATCCATTTACCCCTATCGAATATACACATACATATACTTTATTTTCCTTTTTATAAGGATTTAGGGGATATAGGTTTATTTTATGGATGGTCGAGCCATATACATGCCTAAACCTATATCAATATTGAAATGAATATGAATTCCAAAACCCCAAGAGGTAAATATACACATTTTTTCCTAATTCAAATAATAATCAAAATACATCACCAACCTTATATAGCTTCTTGAAATTGTATGAGCCAAAATCTCTCTCTCTCTCTCTCTCTCTATATATATATATATATATATATATTAATATGTACCATGATACCCAGCTATGATTATTATGTTGATTGAGAGATGGGATCCCATGAAAAACACCTTTTGGTTACCTACTAGGGAGATCACCATCCTATTGGAGGATATGAATAGGATCACCAAGTTGCCCATCTGAGGAGATCCAGTTTACCACGTAAAGAGTGAAGAGATAGATTATTACATGGAATTGTTAAAAGTTGTAGACTGAGTTCTTGCATACTTCCATGTAGGTAGATTTAGGTATGGTCTACTATATCAGATGGATCCTAGGGATAAGTGATTCATAATGATGATGATGATGTGTTTTATGAGTTTTGTGTTGCCAAATTTTATGGGTGGCTGATTCACATACTTGCTTTTTGGCATGTTAGTTAAGATGCTTTTGAGGAGGACCATGTTTGGGTGGGCACAAGTATTACTTATGCAGATTTATAGAGAGTTATGGGCATTTTGAGTGCATAGATGTTATGGGATTAGTGTTGGATTTATGTTACATTTTTAGGATTTGAGCACATTTAGGTATTGAGACCCTTAAGACTGCTAGAAGATACTCATGTACTAACCGATTATGTTGTTGGCTTCATGCAGTGGAGGAAATCAATGGCCTACATAAGAGCAAGTGGTGGGCCTAAGGACATTAAGTGGTTTTATGATGCATTAGAGGGTCTAGTGCTAGGGGATGTCACATGGTGACCATATATTAGCCAACCATAGTGGGAAAGATTCATGTACCACACCATAGGGTTGTAGATCTAGAGGTGGGTGTATGGGAGGAGTGAGATAGAGATGGATTTGATCCCATTTGACTAGGTATAGAAGAAATTTAGAATGGTATAAAGGATTCCACCTAATGCACTGAGGTACCAGAGAGAGGAGGTTGACTTCCTGCTACTTGATCCATAGCCATAAGACATAGTATGTGACTTTGAGGATTTACCAATGGGAGGCCAGGTTAATGATATAGGTATTCATGATGGTTACATATCTTAGTATTAAGGGAGGTATGCTATAATGTATTTTGGATGGGGCGATGGGGGCCACCAAGCCATGGATGTTGATCCAATGGTAGCATAGGTGACCTGTAGGTGGCAATAGCTCTAGTAGTATCCCAGGCATAGATACATACCTTATAGGCATAGGTGGCCACTTTGTAGGGCCAGATCATGGCATTACAGGGGTAGCTGTGGGTAGTGATGGTGGAGAGAAACCAGGCACAAGCCCAAGTAATAGCTTTATAGGGGTAGGTAGTCACTTTATAGGGACAAATTGGCTCCTTACAAGGATAGATTGGGGTTAGGATGGTAGGTATAGTAGTAGGAGGGCCACCATATTTAGTGACATAGGCATGGTAACTAGAAACTATGTAAGAGCTTAGATATTATGAGGTGATGGTGCTTGATCAGTTACACAATGCCATGAGATTTTCAAAGTATAGATCCAGTTTGGGCAGTGGGGCTACATTAGCTACTCCAAGATAGTGGGCTACTACAATTGGGTAGATAGGGGTCCTAGTAGGACTACCATAAAGTATAGGTACATGTCTAGATGGGGCTAGTGGTATTGGTGTAGATGGTATGATTGCTCCAATGGACTAATAGATATATGATATGTATATGATTTTTTATTTTGACCTATGTATCGATGATGTGAGATGTACATTTTAAGAGAAAGGTGACATAATGTGACATGGATTATTATTGTTTTGATAATTTCATGTGTATGATGTTATAACATTTGATTTTTCATATATGATGGATGTCTAAAGTTGATTTTATGTCCATGTTTGTGATTTATGGTTTTGGATGTTCATGGTTATGGTTATTTGATGTAGTAGTTTAGGCATGTGATGTTTAGAAAGTTGAATTATGATGTTTTAATAATGCTCATGATTATGATAGGATATGTTATGGATGGATACATGTTATGGCTCATGTTTATTGTTATGTGGATTGAATGGTGAATAGTATAGCTAAGATGGTTTTCTCATTGATTTTTTTATGGTGTAATAACATGTTTAGAGGCTTACATGATCTGTTGGATAGGTGAATGTTTGTGGTTGGTTTCTATATGTTTATATTGTGCTTGGCACATTGATGGATAGATGATGTTACTTGTTGACATAGTTCATAATGTGAATGCTTTCAGTATGATTTTTTTAATTCACATTTTAGGGATTACATAGACTAATAAAAGATGAGAAAAAAAGGACATGATTCCTTTTCATTAAAAAAGATTGACATGAAACCCAAAATTAGATTGGTTTAGTGAAATAAGCCTTTCAAATGTTTCACATTAGCATTGCTAGGTTGATAGATAGGGATCTTAATAACATTGTGTCAAGTAAGCTCATAGTCCCTTGTATATGAGATGTGGAGGGAGAGTGGGTGAAACTGAAGCAATTTATTAACACTAGTATGCCTTTTCTATAGGTGTCTAAAGAGGTAGTATAAACAAGTCTATGTCTATGTATAAAGTGTAGACTGATCGATGTGGGAAGTCTACTAAGGAGATCCGATTGTGCCTTTTCCAATATTATCACTTATATGAGAGCTGATTTCAACTTTCAAAATTCTTTTGCTTTTACTTGAGGGCCTTTTTTTGTTATTTTTCTTTTATTGTAGGGTTGGGGAAGTTGATCGATGTAGGAAGCTTCCAAAAATTACTTAAAATTTGAAAAATATTTTACTTAGCCATCCTTAAAGGTAATGGTCTAAGTTTTTGGTTTTAAATAATTTTGATAGTTGTCCTTCTAAGGAATAGTCTACCTTACATTTTTGTAATTTCAAATGATTTTCAATAGTTTTCCATCAAGGGAGGAGTCTGTAGATGCTAGGGATAACCCATGATTTTTTTTGACTTTTTTAACTAATTTTACCTTTAATTGATTTTGACTAACATAGATTTATTCATACATGCTCAATGGATTACCTTTATGAAGGCAAAACTAAGCTGACATGAAGGTTTAGTAGGTGAAAGAGAGGTATAAATGATAACAAACATAAGAACCAATCTCAAAAGAGATGGGAAGTACTATGAGAATCATGACATGGATAGAGCCATGGTATCTATAGTTCAAGATTAGGATATGATTTTGATGGATAATCACATGATTTAGTTTTAGTTGATTGCCCCTAGAAAAGAGGGATATGAATGTAGTTTCAAGGGATGAGCTTAAGTTAGACAAATGATGATTGTGACCCCTATCTAACAATAAAATGGGCATAGATGGGAATATTTGAGAGGCTCAGGTTCTAGTTTGCCTTTGAAAGAGGACAAAAGAGAAGCCCCTAATCCATACTTATGGGTAATGATGTAGGGTCCAAGCTAATTGATGGCAAATTTGCCTCTTGATTTTCTCCATATTAGTGACATGTTAGTTTTACTTAATGACAAGATCTCAATGTTGAATTCTAAAAATTTGACTTTTTTATTATAGGATCTCTTAATTCACTCTTGATAGACATGAAGATGAGAAAGAGTAGCTAAATGACATTTTCCAAGTATCTCAAGTTGGGCTCATTGTTCTTGATGGTAGTCATCTTTTGAAATGAGGTCGTGTAAAGATATGCAAAGATAAGGTATTTAGATTTCAAGAGGCAAGATAGCCTTAGCTCTAAGGACAAGAGAAAAATGTGTAGCACTAGTGGGGGTTCAAATGTTAGTATGATATGCCCATAGGGCAAAGGGGATGTGTAAGTGCCAATCCTAAGCTAAGGCATTGACCATTTTGGTAAGCAATTTATTTAAGGGTTTTTTTGGAGGCTTCAACTTGTCCATTTGCTTATGGGTAATAAGGCAATGAAAATCTATGTTTAATATGAAATACATTGCAAAGGCCTTGAACTTGTTTGTTTTTGAAAGATTTTCCATTGTCAGTGATGATCTTATGGAGAACACTGAAATGATAGATGATATGATGGGTGATGAATTCAATAATCTTTTTAGATTTTATCAAGTGGAATAGCATCCACCAATTTGGTAAAATATTTAGTTGTGATAATGATAGAATTATGTCATTGTGAAGAGTGGGGGTTGATTTCACCAATAAGGTCTAGACCCCATTGTGAGAAGGGCCAAAATTTGGTAGAAATGCAAAGACTATTGCTAGGTACATGATGTAAATTAACATGTTATTGAAATTTGACACACTTTTTTACAAAATAATAGTAATTTTGGTTAAGGTTAGGCCAATAATAGCCCAAGAAAAGGATATGCTTGGCCACATCAAGGCTACTAAGGTGATCCCCATAGATACCATTGTGTGTCTCTTTGATGGAATGAGAGGCTTCTGAACCATATAGATAATAGAATAGGAGGCCATCCAAGCCTTGTTTATAGAGGATTCCTCCCATAATGGTATAATGAGAGGTGATTTGAACAAATTCTTGATGGGCATTCCTAGAGAGGCTAGGGGAAACTATGCCAAGGTGAAGATAGTCAAAGGTTTGTTGGTACCAAAGGTCAAGCAGAGTTTCCTCCACACTAAAGATGGTGGGAATGTGTAATTTGGTGTAGGAAGGTTTAGTGAGGTGATGGAAAATGATGGATAGTTTGGAGCTTGAGGGTCTTGATTAGATATAAGAGGCAAGAGAAGCCATGGTATCAACAAAATTATTGGCAGATCAAGGGGTGGTTTGGATATGGTAGTGTTCGAATGAAGATAAGATTTTTATGATGAGTTATTTATATAGCTACATTATTTCATTCTTACAATGGTAAACATTGTTGACTTGGTTAACCATAAGTTAGGAGTCCCTAAAGGTATTGATTGTTCTGAATCCTAGGGCTAGGGTAGTTTGGAGACCTATCATTAAGGATTCATACTTGTCCACATTGTTGGTGCATTCAAAGTCAAATTTAAAGGATAAGGGAATTGGTTCTCTAATAAGGGGGGACAAGGAGAATACTGACTCCCCCATGATGCTAAAATTTAAAACCATCAAAAAACATGGTTACATGATTGGTGAAATTTGCTTGAGATAGGATTGTGATAGACTCATCTATAAATGCAAGAGGGGGAGGTTGATTTTTTGTTAGGGGTGCCTCAGCTAGTTAGTTGGTGATTATTTACACCTTGAACAACTTTTTATGGAGGAACTCAAGGTCAAACTCAACTAGAAGCATGAGCCATTTAACCATATGCTAGTTTTGGTATGGTTTAGAGTGTATGCATTTGAGGGAGTCAGTATTGTTTATGATTAAAAAATTGGTTAAGAAGGTAGTGGAAAAGCTTGGTAGCCATGAAGACTAAGGTTAGACATAATTTCTCAGCATGCATGTATTGAGTCTCATATATAATAGACAACTTACTCCTTGTGTTTGTCATCTTAATGGGAAAGTATTACCCCTAAGGAGTGGTCTATGGTGGAGATATAGAGGTATAAATGTTGGTCATCCTTAGGAGGTGTAAGGATAGGTGGAGATAGCAGGTACTCTTTGAGTGCATTAAAGGCCTTTTGACAATCAACATTCCACTTGAAAGAGACATCCTTTTTTAATAGGTTGTGGAAGGTTTGACACCAATTAGAGAGTTAGGAGATGAAGCGATGAATAGATTAAAGTTTTCCCTATAAGATGTGGAGTTATTTAAGATTGTTCTAAGGTAGCATCTCAAGGATGGATTTGATTATGGCTAGATTAACTTTGATTCCTTGAATGGAAATGATGAAGCCAAGAAGTCTACCTAACAAGACCCCAAAAATGCATTTCTTAGGATTGAGGTGGATGTGATAATGGATAAGTCACTCAAAGATAATCTTGAGAATAGCTAAATGGTATTTATGAAGCTTAGACTTCCCAATAAATTCATCCACATAGTCTTCAACGATTGTAAGGATAAGGTCATGAAAAATATAGGTCATGGCACATTGGTAGGTTGTGCCAGCATTCTTAGGACTAAAGAGCATGACTCTATAACAAAAATTCCCCCATAGGGTGATAAAGGTATTTTTGTGCTTATCTTTAGGGTCAATTAAAATCTCATTATAACCCAAGAATCCATCCATGAGTGACAACATCTCATGGCCTTCTATAAGCTCAAAAAGTTAGTCAATGATATATAGAGGAAAGTCATCTTTTGGGTAGATGAGGTTGAGGTCACAAAAGTTCACATAGATATGTAGTCCTCCTATGGCTTTAGTAATAGGTAAAATGTTTCAACCCATTGGGGATAATTAATGGGTTAAATAAAGTTGATAGATTTGAGGCATTGAAGCTCTTCTTTTACAAGGAGGGCTATATGAAGGTATAATTAGTGAAGTTTTTGTTTGATAGGTTTGGAATCATGATTAGTTATGATGTTGTGAGTGGCAATGACTAGGTCAATACCAGACATATAGTCATATGACCAAGATAATGTAATACTATGATCTTGGAAGAACGTAAAAAAGTCTTATAGTTCTTTATAGGTGAGAGGTTGGCCAAGTTTGATGATGTGGTATTTGTCCAGAGTGTCTATGTCAATGTCTATGGTAGATTCACTCAACATGATTTAGGTATTTAGAGGTAAAATTTTGTGGAAGGAAGAATCTAGTGCACCAAAGTAGGTGAGAATATCATCATCATATTGACACTAAATAATGTTAATGGTAGGAAAGTCTTCTCCCATGAGTTCAAGGTGGGTCAAAGGGATGGCTATAGATGCCCATTCCTTTTGATAAGTTAGGGGGCTAAGGGTAATCATGATGATGCAAAACAAGTTGGGTGGGATGTGTCCTCCTCACCCTTAGATTGAGGGAATGTTGGTAGGAAAGGGTTCTCTTTTATAACAATGGTAGTGGTAGGTTTGTTGGATTTTTTCTTATTAGATAGAATGAAACTAAGGCCATGTTTCTCATGAGACTTACAGGTCTTGATCAAGGTCAATGTGTGTGGTCCATGCTCATATCATCCTAAACCAAATACCTTCTAGGGACACTTATGAAGGTATAATGTGGTGAAGTTAGGTTTGTCCAAGTAAAATAAGTTAGAGGTGAATGGTTGAGGCAAAGGGTGGGTAATGGAAACATTAAGTGGCTTGTTGATTCCCCCATAGATGAAGTGAGTTTGGTAATTGAGAGGTCATAAAGGAATAATGGCCCTAATGTTAGGGTTGTAATATAATTGGTAGTTAAGTTTCCCATATTCTTGGGGGGTAAGAAGGACATCTAGAGTGAGGAGACAATATTCTCCAAGGGTGAGGCATTGGAAGGTAGACTCTAAGGGATTAATGCTGAGTATTTATTTTTCAAAAACATATGAACTAGTAGATGCTTTCATAGGAGGGGAAGTAATGGCTTCAATTTTCATGGGTGGTGATTTTTGTGGTGCTTTGGATGGGGGTAGGAGAAAATCATTAGGTCTGTAGGTCATGTTATATGTTGTAAAAGGGCTAGGGTCAGCTTATATGGTAACCACCTAACCTTCATGTTCAAACTTGACACAAAAATGGAGTGTGGAAGGTACACAAGCCATGGCATGGATCTAAGGTCTCCCTATTAAAAAATTATACTATAATTCACCTTCAACCACATAGAAAAGTTTAAGGAGTGTGTGAGGTCCTAGATGAATGTCAAGGACAATGGTTCTCAAGGTGGTGGTCATAGTATCATTAAAAGATATAAGGATGATTAAAGTTTTATACGTGACATTATCAGGTAGCTTAAGTTGATCATAGACATGGGAAGAGATGATGTTGATACTGGCTGCCCCATCGATCATAACTTATTTGATATGGGTTTGGTTGATATGGGAAGTAATAAAGAGAGGTTGATATGGGTCTTTAGGATGGATGGAAGATATATGTGAGTCCTTGAAGATAACAAGGGTTGAGATTCAAAGAGCACCCATGAAGGCCTCTATAGGTTGGGAGTTTCCTAGTTTGACCTCAATGGCCTACATATCCTCTATCATGGCTTGACGATGATGAGGTGAGGTAGAAATCACCTCATAGAGGTTTATCTTTTATATATATATATATATATATATATGTATATATATATATATATATATATATATATATATATTTTTGTGGATTTGCTTAATAATGACCCTCATGATGTATTTATAGGGGTTAACCTTCGATATGCTTAAGATAGTAACTTTAGGCTTAATTGTAAGTGTGAAGGTTTGGGTCTAGTTGGGTATAGGGTGAGTTGGTGGGTATGTCTATGGAATGGATGCTTTGGCCTTCCATTTTTTGTGATCATGTGACCACATTAATGGTATGAATAGAGGGGGAAGGTGTGATGGGGGGTTGGGTAGATTCTCTATCACTATGGGGTGAGAGTGGGGGATTAAGAATGTGTGGGTGGATAGTTATTGGGTAAAATGGTAAAAGAATAGATGGAAGGTCATCTACCAAAATATCATCCTCATCATAGATTTGGTGGATAATGGCCTAGAGAGATTTGAAACTATCTATTTCATGCCTAGGTGTCCTATGATAGGAGTAAATTTGATGGTCATTATACTAGGTTAGATTTAAACTAAAAGGATCAAAGGGTCTAATGGGAGATAATGTGAGGAAAGAGGTCTATATTATCTTTTGAAGAATGGTTGTATAGGATTCTATTAGAGTTAAGGAATTTTTTGGGCTCATGGTTTTGGTTGGTAAGGTGGGTGTGTGGGTGGTAATAAGTTGGGTGAGAGATGACTTGGGTAAGGTGGGTTGGGTGGATAGTTTTGGCCTAGGCACATTGGTAGTTGAGGTGGCTGAATTTGGTGATCTAACTAGTTGTGCTTTGGGAAGGACTGACACATCAGATAATAAATGTGATAGCATAATCAATGATAGTGGGTAACATATGTTGAGAGGGGGTTTCATTTTGGGTAAATTTAATGGATGAGGACCCAAGATAGAGGGTAGGGTGGAGGAAGGAAAAGCTATAATCATGTGGTTATTCAATAGTTTTATTCTTTTGGTTGGTTTAAGTTAAGGTTCAGGTGGATTTTTAGACAAGGTCAATTCCAATTTAAGAGATGGGTAGATAAAAATCCATATGGGGAAGTTACTAAGGTTTGTAACAGGTTTATTTGTTGGTTTTCTTGTTTGAGGTATGATTACTTTGGTTGGTGGGAAACATGAGAGGTTGGTAAAAGTTTTGATTGGCTTAAGAAGTGGTGTAAAGATGATAGATTGGTTGGATAAAGGTGTGCTAGAAGGTTTAGGTTTGTTGATGTAAGGGATCCCTAAATATTTATAAAAATTGGCCTGATCCATATCTATTTTTAGGGAAAATTCCAATTTATACACTACTATAGAAAAAGGTTTATGTACTAGTTTTGCTTCATGGGTAGTGGATGTAAGAGATAGACTTGTTGGCTAAGGAGATTGGTTGGCAGGTTCATTGATTTCATGAGGTGAGGGAATTAAGGTTGATATAAATATCTCATCCATGGGAGGTATCAATATAAATCCTTCTCCTTTAGAAATAATATCCATAAGAGTAGTGTTTTGTTGGGTAGCTGGTGGAGGTGGTAAATTGAGAATGTTTACTTGTTTAGATGTGCCTGTTGGGGTAGAATGTGATGATTCCAAAGATTTTATGAGTGTGGTTAGGGAAAAAGGAACCTATTGGGGTTGAATCCCTAAAGGGAACATGACTCTTCTACCTTTGTAAGTGAGGTGGGGGAAGAGTGGGTAGATTGGCTAATTGGGTCCTCATGGGTAGGTGTATTGTGAACCATGTTGACCATGTGGGCATCATGAGAACACTCAGCCTATGTGTCCTTGGATTTGATATGGGAATGGTTAGGAAAAGGTTTCATAAATATGTTAAGAGCTTAATTTTGAGGGGTATTGGGATTATCCAACATGAGTTCCCCTTTGTTGATAAGACTTTGAACCATATTCTTGAAAGTATTACATCAGCTGACATCATGTCCAATTACCAGATAGAAAACACAGAGATCATTCTCATTGTACCAAAAATGTTCAAGATGAGAATAATCAAATTTCTAGGGGGGTTTGATAGGTGAAAGTTGTATAAGGTTATATTTTAGTAGCTTCTCCAAAATTGAGGTGTAAGATTCTCCAAGTGGAGTAAATTATTTTGGGTTTCTTGCATTTGGATTGGAGGTAATGGGATATTTTTTTTGGTTTACATTATGTAGAAGGGTATTTTTAAGGATGATAACACTCATGATTCCCCTAGTCTTGGTTCAAGTATTGGCTTGGTTGCCTAGTTTGGAGGAAGAGGTCTCATTGGTCTTGAAGGTAGAGTTCTTGTTTTGTAACTTCAATTTAACCTCATCTATGGCTTAGTTTTATAGATTGTGTGCCATGGTAAAAGCCTCATCTAATGTCTTAAAGCTTTGGACATGTAGTTTAGAAGCTCAAACAAAAATTTCTATAAGTTCAGGTTGAGGCAAGTAAAATGAAAGCTGATTAATCAAGCTTCTCCAACAGGTAACAAAGTTAGAAACGAACTCATAATAAAATTGTCTAATATAATAGAGATCCATGATAGAGACATTATTGTAAATATTAATGGAAAAGTGATCCAAGAAGACTTGTGCTATTTGGGTGAAAGAAAAGATGGAGTGATTGATAAGGGCACTATACCAATCAAGTGTTGGAAAAGATAAAGACATGGGAAAGGTTTAGAGGAGAAGGAATTCATCATAAGCAATCATGTATCATGCATGCCTAAAATACCTAAGGTGTTATTAGGGATCCTCCTTAATTTAAAATTTGGTAAATTTTGGAAGCTCCCATTGAGGAGGGTAAGTTCTGATAGGAACAAAAGGATGAATAGGTTTGTTACAAATTTGATCATAGGATAGGATGTTATGAGATACTCAAATTGATGAATCAAGGTTGGTAATTTTATCCATGAGAATTTAATTAGGTTAGTTTGAGGCAATGCACCAAAAATATTGTAAGGCTGATATTGTGGTTGAGGTTGGGCAACATATTGATAATTGCTTAGTGGTGGAGAGGATGCCACATATTGGAATGTGGATGATAAAGGTTGGGTAGGGTAGGTGGATGATGGTGATTAGGTAGTGGGTATATACCCTTATGGGTTAAGGATGTATCATCAGTTGGGTATAATGGTTAACTATTGAGAAGTCCCTATGGATTGGGTGTGGATGGTAGTTAGGTTGGTGATAAGAGGAGAGGTAGTGACCTCAATGCTAATGGGTGGTGAAGTAAAAGTGATAGATACCCCTAAGCTTGGTAAAGAGGTATTAATTGATGGGATATGATTGATAGAGGTTAGGTTGGAGGTGTTGTTTTTGGGTGGCCTAGATAAAAGTGGGACATGATGGGTTAACGGTTGGGTTGTCCCCAAGGTAGAGGAGTCATTACTATGGGTGAAAGGTGTAAGGGTAATGGTTGGTTGGATAGGTTGGTTCTCAGCCATAATGTCAAAAGGATTAGTAGACAAAGATGCCTAGGTAGTCAAAGTTTGGGTGGTGATCATGGCAATAGGGATACCCTCTATAAGGTGGGATGGCATGCCATAAGAAGGATCTTGAGGTGGAGTTGAAACCAGGATATGGTGAGAAGAAGTGTTAAGATAGTGTTGAAGGGTCACTAGATTTTTGTCTTAAAAAGGTGGTAAAATCCATGTCTCCTTGAGGAAATACCCAAGGGAAATTAGGGATTTCCAATGAATGAGGTGAATATTCTACCTCAAAAATGTACTCCATAGATGAGGAGGTAGAAGAGATTGATTTAGGTGATGGGTTTTGTTCTACTAGGTCTTTTCACTACTGATGAGTAAGAACCATA
Organism: Torreya grandis; assembly: GCA_037957365.1. NCBI lineage: Eukaryota > Viridiplantae > Streptophyta > Pinopsida > Cupressales > Taxaceae > Torreya > Torreya grandis. Next base: position 1,781,645 of record JARHVA010003163.1, on the reverse strand, counting down.
CAAGGGGGAGAGAAAACAAGAATAATCTCACCACTCAAATAATAAGAAGACAAGAAAATTATCAAGGTAATCAAGACACACACTATGAAGTATGTCAAACCTAGAGGTTAGTTTTAATATCACTTGTGGCTTATGCCTTAGTTTATGACAATGTGTGATAGAAGTTGACTCATAGATCAGGTACTATACAAGTAGTCTATGGTTGGTTTTAGGCTATTTACATTCTCAAAATAATTTGTATTAGAATCAATACATGGCTTGGTATTCAGGCTTACCCCCTCAATTCATAATCTTAAAATTATAAGGGTATTGATTTCATAGCTATTATATATTGATAACCAAAGTTTATACTCAAATTGAGAGCTGAGTTGGTTCTCCTCTTGGCAATGACATTCAAGTAGGATTGTTGAGAATGGCTAAGGTGACCACTAGGTGATGAAATCCTAGTTATACCTTGTCTTAAATTATTTTTGTTGTTTGATTAATGAAAGTATTTTGACTAGTGTGTGTAATAAAAGTGGTGTTATGGTAAGATTATTGTGCTTTAATTCAAAGTGAACTATTGTTAAAAGAAATAAATGGATGTAGTTTATTTAAAGCCTAAAATAAATTTTAGTTTTAATTATGAGCATAGATAGAGATAATAGCATACAAATGCAAAGAAAATGTGAGTAAAGACTATAGGTCCCAGTAGGCATGCCAAAATGTTTCATTCAAATTTTGCTGATATTCAAAAGAAGGTAGTAAAAATGGAAATATAGGTTGTGGTAGAAATCCCTGATAAAAGTGCACATGTTATGTCAAAATATTGTGAATATTTCCTCTTTATATTGGGAGGAAGACCTAAAATAAGAAAGTAGTAGAGCAAATTTTTTAGTTAGACAAGTATCTAGGCGGATTGCCTAGCTACAACTAGATCCTGGAAGCATGAGCTTCCTTAGGGGTTGTCAATCCACTATTTTAGAATAATTAAGTTGATAAAATAGAAATAAATTAATTACATGAATAATCAAAATGTACTAAAATTGACAACAATAATTTTTTGATAAAGAGATGTGTTAGAAATGATCAAATTAATGATAAGCTAATTAGTGTTAGTATTAATAGGTCAAGGTATGGTTCAAAAAATAAGATAAAAGTTTGTGATTAGTTAGAATCACAAAAAAGAGGATCTAATTGGGTATAGGTGGTAAAAGGGAGCTTGTTGGGTTTTTTTATGACAGTGAACCATCGATAGTTAAGATGACCATCGGTGATTAAGGGTAACCATCGATGATTAGGTAACCATTGGTGGTTGGGCTAACCATCAGTGGTTTCCTATATGTGAATTAAGGCAAATATTTTTGGTATGAATCCCAAGAGGTGGGTGAGGTCTATACTAATTTCAAAATTGAAATATGACAATTAAATATGGAAAATAGATGATTGTCTTATTAAGAAGGTGGATCAGATGGATAGTTGAGGTAGATTATGTGATGTAAAATCCCATTGTAACTCTGACAGAGTAACAAGTATTGTAATGGTGATGTCAATTTGGGCTTGTTATATTTCTAAATCATTTGATTATGATTGACCTACACAAAAGATTCTGAATACTAGAGCTCTTGATAATAATTATAGATGATTTTCCCTTATAGCTCTCCTCTTCCTATAGGAAAGGACAAGTCACTAAAGTGGAAGTGTAACTGGGTGATCTAAATATAATTCACCCATGAAATTCCTCACAAAATGATTTAGATGTCTTATATTTATAAAATCTAAAATGGTAATTTTCATGGTGATTGCATGTTAAGTTCTAGTCGGTGGAACCTGACCATCGATGGTTAGGCTGACCATCGATGCTTAGCATGACTATCAACATTCAAGGTTAAAAGGTCAAAATGGGTAAAAAGGGGTTAGGTTCAATCTAGTTAGGTCAAAATTACCAAAAAATGGGTTTAGGCAAGGGTAAATGGTCTCGAGGGGTCCCTAAAGTGGTCTGAGGGGTTATGACATTTGAAAACATGTATATAAATTTTTGGTGCCTACAACTTCCTTTATGAACCTATTCTCAAGATTAGGTGCATCATCTATCAGATTATCTTTTATATAATTAGATACCTTGGTTATTTTATCAACTACAAAAAAAATCATGTTGTGCCTATTCCATGACAATGGTTAACCTTGGACAAAGTCCATACTAATCACATACCAATTTCATTCTGGTATGTCATTTAGATACAACAAACTAGCTAGATGCACATGTTCATCTTTCACACATTGACATTCTAGAGAATTTGACATAAATTTTATTTCATCTTTCTTCATTCCCTTTCAAAAATATAGTGGTTTAAGCTTTGCCATGAACTTGGTTACTCCTAGATATCCTAAGTATAGGGAATTATGTAGTTATTTTAACATTGTGCTCCTCAAATTATCCCTATTTGGTACATACATCCTTATTTTTTATCATAAAATTCCATCATTATCTATTATTTATCCTTTATACCTTGGATTCTAAGCATTCTTAGACAATGTTTTCTTAACCTGATCATAAAATTCATCTCTTTGAGAGAATTTGATGACTTGGTCCCTAAAATTACTCCTAATAATAGCCATGACTATTATGTACCTTATATGACTTAGGGTATTAGATACTTTATTTTCCTTACTTTGATATATTTAATATTAAAAACATAGTCAGACAAGAACTTTAACCAGCATCTCTGATGAACATTCAGATTTGATTGGGTGAAGATGTACTTGAGTCCCAAGTTATCAGTCTTAAGCTCAAACATTTTCCCCAATAAATAATGCCTCCAAACTTGTAAATCATGCATAAGTACTAAAAATTTTAAGTCATGAGGGGCATAATTCATCTTGTAAGGTTTCAACTTCCTTGATTCATAAGCTACCACTGCACTATCTTGCATATGGACTCCTCCAAGTCAAACCCTAGATGCATCTATGATTACTAAAATTGACCATTGGAGTCAAGAACTCTTAGCACTGTTGTTGAAGTAATCCTCATTTTAAATTCCTAAAATGTTACTTCACACTTATCTAACCAAATTAAACTTTAATTCTTCTGTTGTAAAGAGGTAATCAAATTAGCTATCTTAGAAAAATTCAAAATGAAATTACTATAATAACCTACTAATCTCATGAAACTCCTTACCTCATGGACATTATTTAGTGATTTCCATTCCATAATGGCTCTTATATTTTCCAAATCTACCAAAATACCATCCATGGAGATAATATGTCCTAGATATTACACTTTCTTTTGTAAAAAGCCACACTTGGATAATTTGCCATATAACTTGTGTTTCTACATATAATGCAAAACCAGTTCTAGATGTTGAAGATGATCTTATTTATCATTAAAATATATAATACTGTCATCTAAAAATACCAAAATAAAATGATCTAGATAATTTTTGAACACACTATTCATGAGATTCATGAATGTTGTAGGAGCATTTATCAAACCAAATGGTAATACTATAAACTCATAATGCCCATAATGAGTCATAAAAGTTGTCTTTAATCCTAAATAAATGTACCCTTCTCTAATATCAATCTTGGAAAAACCTTTTTCCCCTCAAATTTGATCAAAAAGATCATATATATAAGGTAGAGGATAACTATTTTTTATATTTTCCTTATTAAAGATTATATAATCTATACAAATCCAAAGAGTACCATCCTTCTTCTTGATGAAGACCAATGGTGCACCCCATGGTGACACATTTGGCCTGATCATCCTAATAAACACTTTTGACAATAATTTTTGGAGATGATATTTTAATTCAACTAATTTAGTGGTTGTCATCATGTACGGTGATTTAGGTTATGGTTTCAATCTAGGTATGATATCAATAGAGAAATTAATCTCACATTTAGGAGGCAATCCTAGTAATTCCTCTAGAAACACATCATGAAAATTCCTAAGGAAAGGGTAATCTTTAATTTATGTTTTCTTAGACTCCTCTATTTCATTTATCTTGATGATAAATTCTTGGCATCTTTTTCCTTGAGCTTTCCTGAGTTATAATGCAGAAATTTGCCTATGTCACAACTCTCTTTTATTTCCCTAAATTTGTGTATGATTTTAAAAATCATTTCGACATTTATCCTTCTTTAGATACCAATCAGCCTTGGCCTTATGTTTCAAAATCCAATTTAATCTTATGATCACATCATATGACCCTAGTGGTGTTGCATAAAGATCCACTACTATTGTTAATTTGGGCAACCTAATCTCACCTTCAACTAAACACTTGTTAACTTTGACCTTTGACTAGTTCACATATTGTACCAACCATGTATTTTCCATTACTCCAACTTTTCTAAATAACTTATTTATTATTATAATATCTATAAAACATTCTATATCCCTTGTATCTATAAAAATGAAAACTGGATGTTCAAACAAAATACCTGATAGTTCTATGGATGAAGCTTGGAATTTAGCTAGTCAATTATCAACTACTACATGAATACATTATTGAAATGTTCCTTGCTAAGGATAAAACCCTTTTATCTTCAATTTAACTTGGGTACACTCATGAGAAAAATGGTCACCTCCATAAATTAAGCAACCTCTAAATGGTCCCTTCCTATCAAACAATTGGTTTCCTTTCAAACACCTTTGGAACCATTACCCAATTTATAGTTAGTTGCACCATTTTTGAATCCATAATTCTTATTCTTGAATTTAATATTAGATTATTCACTCCTCTACTTCTAGTTCTTTTTAAAATTTGGCTTATAACTTCTAATCTTTTTCTTAAACTTATCCCTAACTTGAGTAAGAGATTTCAAATTTTGTTTCTATTTGATTGCCTTCTCAAATACTTGGTCCATGATATATAGTCCACAAACATCCACCTCTCCCCCAATCTAGGTTTTTAATCCCATAATGAACTTCTTAATTTTGAACCTCCCATCAGCTTGATATTGAGGTACATATTTTAGAATTTTGGTGAACTATTCCCAATAATTATTCACTAATAGGTCTCCTTGTTAAATATTCTAAAAATATATAAGCTTTTAGATAAATTAAAATTATGGAATCCACCATGATATGAACAATGTCATAAACTAATCACATGTAGTGGTGGTTGAGTTAATATTCATTTCTAACCTTTTATTGGCCCAACACATAATTACTTCACCAACTAACTAGTAAGCTCCCTAAACTACATTAGTGAATCTAGAGTAGTTTTGAATCCCAAAATACTTCTCCATCTCAATCAACCATGATTAATATCCATCTTCCATAATAGTTCCATAAAACTTAGGTGGATTCACCTTTTTCATATCTCTATCCAATTATATGGCTACCCATGCTTTCACATCTTGAGGTACTTCATCATGTCTTTAGTATTGAGGGATTTATTTCTCATTAATATGCTCTTTAGGCACATACTAATGGGATTCATCTTCATGTCCATTAATTTAATATTCTAGGGATACAATTTGGTCCTTATTCTCATTCATGGCTACAAGAATCTGATCCAACTTTATTGCTTACTCAGTGGTAAATTGGTTAGCATCAAATAAAGGCTTTTTGTTATTTCCATATGAAGGAACTTCACCAAATAATCTAGCATGCAAAATTATCCTTTATGGCAAATATAAGGATAATAAAACATTATTGGAATCATTAAGTCCTAGATTTCAAACCACAACTCTGATACCACATGTAACATCCCTACAGGGATTTACTTAGAATAACATAATATTTTTTTTAAATTAAATTCCATGTATTATTTAATTAGATTACACCATGATAATCTAATTAGTGACCTTATTATACTCACTAAGTATGTTAACCATGAAGTAAACATCTAAAAATTAATATTTATTGATCATTAATATCATATGAAACAAAACATAACTACATATAGAAAGTAATTACATATTACTAACCATGACTAGTACAATAATACAACCACTGCTATCAATGTAAAAGGATTAATTAACTACATTTATAATTAGAATAATATTTTAATAATAAATAAAATACAAGATACAAGGATTCATAAGGAATGATTCCCCTAAACTCTAGTATCTATGATAATCTCAAATGTAGTCTCCAAATAAGTACTGATGTAGGGAGGGAGAGTATCATCTGAGCACTTTTTCACACCAATCATAGACCATATATCCCCCACACAATCCTCCATCATGGAATGGCCCTCCCTTCATATATGAGTAGATAATGATCGTGTAGGAATCCAAAGATACAAGCTGGTACATGTGTGTTATAAGATTTATAATACATGATATGTACCATAAATAAAATACATTTTAACATGATATCACATAAACATGTAAATCATACATATTGAATGGAAATGTTGAAATAAACATTACTTTGGCCAAAGTTTTAAATTTTTATTGATCTCTAGGATCAGTCAAATTCATACACACCACTTGATCGAATTACCTTTATCTAGCATTAGTGATGTTAAATAAGATAGTGAAGTCTGTCTCACTACTTAGTACCAACAATGAGAGATTTGGTTAATATAATATATAACCAATAGTTTCAAATAGGTTAATTCATACTAGTAAGCATAAAACATGGTAAATACAAGAATAACCAAAATACATACATTTAGTCTATCAACTGTATGCAATGAATCTCAAATATACTACTTATCACATAAATAATAAGCATAACAAGTAATTTTATACCAACTAGGTATAATATTTTTTTTATACTATATGTTTGTAATTTATGTAAGTGTATTCAAATGTAATACATTATATGACAAATAATAATATCTTAGTCTATTATTTAATTTACACATTACTCATTTACAAGTATCCAATCCTAATAATTTCAAAGACAAAATATCTCATAAATAAATATAATATTTCATTTATACAACCTATTATACTTTTAGGAGACTGTATACATATATTCATAGTTTCATATCCCTTAAGAATCTTAATTTTTTAGCAATCAATGAAACTATAAATATAGGCACACCTCCCAATGTAAAAATATATATTGTATATGTATATCAGTACCTAAGTCCTTATATAGATATATTTCATATATATATGCACCTTTATAATATACATGCATAAATATATTGATCACATAAATAAATACTATTCTATTATACTAATAGTCATATTCTATTTTCTATTAATAACCTCTTACAAACAAACCATTTAATTTTCCTATTCACATAATCATAATCAAGGTCTATCACTAGATTTCAACATTTTTTAAACCCCTATTCTTATTCTCTTATTTCTAAGTCATGATCCATTTATAGTAAAATCCAATTACAATCTATTACCCTATTTTCTCAATTCAGGTCTTAAACTATGTATACTATCCTAAATTATTGAAAATAGAGAACAAACATCAATCAACTACTTAGACCTATATTCTACCCTTATTTAAACTATAGGTTTATAATTCCCTCAAGGTTCAAAATTATCATTTAAATCTAGTCAACTCCAACTCAAATTCATGATGATCTACATAATCATTTGCATAGTCTTTATAAGCATTTAAACTTATATAGTCTATGATCAATTTAAACACATTAAAAAATGTATTATTCCAAGTTTAACCCTACTAAACTTCTAAATATATATTAAAAACTCTTAATCATATAGATACATTATTGGTTTATATACAGGTTTTTAACTAGATATCCATCCACATTAAAAAAATACAAATCATATGATTTGCATATTTATGTATGTGAGATCCTAGTTACATTAATATCTAACTCAATACCAATATCCACCCTTAACAAATGTCAAACTGGTTATAACAATCATCTCAAAACTTTTAGTAATTTGAACTTAGAGTTAAGATAAGATTTACATGAATATACACAGTCCCTATTTACATGGGATTCATGGTTTTGTAAAATAATCAATTTTGATAATCACATGTTCATGATTTGAATACTAAATATATACACCATTTATACTTATATATTCTCATTGTTTGAATAATAAAATTTTACAGTCCATATGTATATAATTTCATAGTTTTGTATAATAAATGTACATAGTCCATATATATTTTCATAGTTTAGTAAAATAGGGTACACAGTCCATATATATACATAACAAAACTCTAAAATCATTTCAAAATAAAAAAGACATAAAATGTCCATATAAATCTATTAACTCATTAAATTAACACATACTTCATGTTTATAACCCTAACAATTCAAAATATATGTAGTCCTTTGTTTTACACACACGCACACACACACACACACACACACACACACACACACACACACACACACACACATAGAGAGAGAGAGAGAGAGAGAGAGAGAGAGAGAGAGAGAGAGAGAGAGAGAGAGAGAGAGAGAGAGAGAGAGAGAGAGAGAGAGAGAGAGAGAGAGAGAGAGAAATTAGAGATCTATATCTAACTGGGTATATATATAATACAAGTTTCCAAATAAAACTTAGTTATTTTATATATCAAAACCATCTGCCTAGGATTCTATATTTCTTAAGCTAGGTAAGTATTCCATGACAAAGAAATAAATCTATTTAACCCTATCGAATATACACATACACATAATTTATTTTCTTTCCTATATGGATTTAGAGGATAGAGGTTTAATTATGTGGATGGCTAAGCCATCCACAGGGATAAACCTATATCAATATTAAAATGTAGATTATTTACAAAAACCTAAGAGGAAAATATACACACATATTTTTACTTATTCAAATAATAATTAAAATACATCCCCAAATTTATATAGCTTCCAATTACAACTATATGAACCAAAAAATCTCTCTCCTTTGCTCTGCTCTCTCTTTTTTCCTCTTTATGTCATTCCATTATATTATCCAACTTCCCTCTTACCATTATTTTTTTTTCCATCTTCCTATTCATGATTGCATGTGACTACTTGTATACATCTAGTAGATTCCATTCATACAAAAAATCCATTAGCTACTAATATCTTAGCTTTACTAGGTTAACCCTAGTTTGACACAAGCATAAAACCTAACATTATCGAACTTTCCCCAAAATTACTAAATGATTGTTTTAATCTCTTAAATATTGCATGATCTATTTATGTTACATGTCTATGTACCACCTCTCAAAATTCAACTATGAAGATTATTTCTCAATGATAACAACACTTCAAACATCACTATTGACTATGCATTTCAAATAATGACTAGGTTTAGTTCATAGAATAGTCATAATGTCATATTTGAATATAACTTTGTAAATTTAAAAAAAATCATGAATTTTAATAAAAATATGACTAGTATAAAGTCAATTATATTCTTTTATCTAAAATTTTAAATCAAACAACTACTATACCAAACATAATGTTATTATAACAACATAATCATTGTTATTACTACATTATATAAACTATCCAATGTCTTTTATTGTCTTTATATTTTAAGGTATTAAGACATATAATGATGTTTCTTGAATATCATAATGATAACTAGATGATGTTATAAAACATTACAAAGACATTATAGTTAGTTTATAGATAATAGTAACCAAATAATATTCACGTAGATTTATGTTCTCGTAAAGCATTAACAATAATGAATACAATAACATGACATAATCATAAAAAAAAATTATACACTAAATCTATGTATAATATATATAATTCAAACACATAAGATTTATTCCTCATAAGCATTAAATTGAACTAAATCACAACTAACACACATAATCAATTATCTAAATGAAAATAACACTAAGACATACTAAAAATAACAACTCAAATAATTCATAATATGAGTGACATCTAATGTGGTGTGTGCATATGTTCTAGTCATTCCTTTGTCACCCCTAACACCTCTATCTATGCCATCCTATTTGATAATACTCTCCCTCCATCATTCTCTGAGGGATGAATCACTCCTGCATCCAATTCATGAAAAAAAGGTATTTAGCCCATAACATCATGATATATATCATAAAATACTACTATAATAATGAATCAATATGATCAGAATGTAAATAATATATAATACAACTAACTCATAATAATATAATCATGTAATCAAAGTAATATACCACTATCCCATAATAGTATATGACTTAGAACTTAATTAAAAAGGAATTAATCAATTTACCAACCATAATAATCCATGGATAATTAGGTAAATTAACTTAGTGAGAAATCAAGATGTGATAAGTAAGTAAAAATGAGCTCTAATGGTCAAGCACTAATTTTATTTCCTCCAATCATCAAGTTTCTAGTTGACCATAGGATACTGAAATTGGTCATGTTATTTTCAATTTTAGGAGAAAACATAATAAGGTCATGGCCTTTTCTCACATTAAAAATTACAAAATTTCACAGCTACTCACTTTCAATTACTACACTTTGGCCATTCTAATTTTGATATCACTAAGAAAATTCTACCTCCTATGGTTAATTGCATTATTAACTATAAAAGACCAAAATTACTCATGCCCTTTTCAAATTTAAGATCAAACTTTACAATTTCATATGCATTTCTAGCATTGATAACTAAAACCCACTTGACCATGGGAGGTAAAAATTGATAATTTTATTTTAAATTTTAGAATCAAACATAACAATGTCATGTCATTTTATAACATTAAAAATTACAACATTTAACTAATATTATATTCCTATTATTAAATATTATAAATTATAATTTTGATATGATTAGACCAAATTTTCCTTTGATGGTCAAGAACCTACTTAACATGGGAAGCCAAAATTTATCATGCCATTTTTACATAACAATTTCATGTTATTTCTAGTATTGTAAACTAAAGTATATCACAAATATTCTCTTTCAATTATTATCATTGGCCATTCTAATTTTGTTATAATGAAGCAAAATTGACATCCCATGCTCAAAATTAAATTTAACATGGGAGGATAAACTTGGTAATACTCTTTTCAAGTTTATGACTAAAACATAATAAGGTTATGTGTTTTCAAATAATGACAACTATGATATATCATAATTAATTTAATTTAATCTTTATATATATTAAGAAAAAATTATCTTAAAAAAAATATACTCTAATTGATATCATCTTGAATTAAATTATTTTATGGAAGTGCCCCAAAATAATAAAACTAAAAAGAATCTCAAAAATAAAAATAACAAAAGAAGTAACAAAACTTTCTTAGAGTTTTTAAGTTACTACCAATACATCCTCATATTAAAACTAACAAAAACTAAAAATAGATTGAGGAAATATTATATCATTTGAAAATAATTATTTATAGAATTTTATAAACCATTACATCTTCAACATATTATCTATTTAAATGTATAAACAAAATTAGAATAATATACTACCATTGGTATTCTCGTATCATCTACATGAGGGAAATTTAAAGATGAAATGGATATTTAGATTGAACTCTATAGTATTCAACCATAAGTTGAGTCATTAATAAAGGTTACATTTTCTATTAATGGCTTCACACCTACCAAGATGGATTTATCAATAGGAAATTTCCAACCATCATATTCAACATATGATTTTAACTTAAATAACTGGAAAAATATTGATAAAAGTGAACTCATAGGGTGGATAATATAATCTCCATGATTTATAAAACATGAAGATCAAGAAATAAGTCTGGTGATGAAACATCATCAATTATTATTTAATAAAATATTCTATACATTTTCTAAATTTTAAAATACATAACAATTGTAATACTTTTGAGTCATTCAAATGAGATATTTTGTGAAAGATATTGATTTGGTTAAGAAATAATTAACTATGTTGGAGAAATAAAAATTACATGAAGAGATAATAACTATAAAACAAATGAAAAAGTGACATGAAAATTTGAGATTACAATGTTTGGTTCATAAGAGGTCTTATATGTATTTTAAGGTGGATGCTGACAATTGTAACATAGCATCTATAATAAGCATTCATCTTGTGAAACACATTATAGTATACAATATGATAGATTATTTTATTCAATCTCCAATAGTTTTTATTAGGGATGACTTATTAATTCCATATATATAGTGGACAAAGATTAGAAAATGGTGGTAGATGTCAATGAGAAACTAATGTTGGATTGTATTAATTATATCAAAAATATAGGCTAACTAATTTTTAGAGTAAGGTAAGCCCACCGTTCACTAGTGTGAGAACCAACCCAAGTCACATACATTAGGAGGCCTGAGTCTCTAAGAATAAATAGTAGAAAGAAATAAAGTACATTTCAGTCCTAAAAAAGGAAAAATCCAAAAAATTAAGTGACTATAATAGAGAAGAAATTAAATAGTGAATAGAAACTATCAAATAGTACTTACAAAATTTAAATAACAAAAAAAACCCTAAGGACCTAACGAGGACTTCTATTGGATTTTCCCTAAGTACTAGACCCAAGACCTTCCTTGGAAGTATGTTTTAAACCTTTAGTAGATGAGGGAGAAGAATCTCTTGTAGGGGTCTGAAGGTGGGACACTAAAGCATCCATCCCTCTACCTAGGAGAACCAAAGCTTATGAAACAACATGATCATACTTCTTTCTATGGATAAGGGTGATTGAGGATGAGATTCAGTCCTACTTGCCTTCCACACTAGATTTTATAAATAGGGCCCAATCAATATCTTTAATCTCCTTCTGTATTATTCTTATCTCCATGGTTGTGCTCTTTAGGCTAAATTCAATTGAGCATAATTTGGTTTAGGGAGAACTGACTTCCTTCCAAGTAGACTTATTCAAGATGGGGTCCTCCTATGATCCTTCCTAAAGAATAGATAAGGATGGGATGTTGGCCTTATGGAAACCCAAATTTGATAGGATGACTAGAGGATCTTTGTTCTTAAGACACTCGATCAAATCAACATTCAACTATTCTAAATCCTTTAGTTCTAGACTCACTTTTTTAGACCTAATAAATTTGGCCTTCCCCCCCTTAATGACATTCACACATTCACCTTTTGTTATTTTCTTCCCTTTTGTCCCCTCCACCCATGAAATTAGAGATATCAGTAGTTCTTTGCTCCTCTCCATAGGGTGAACTTGAACAAAAAAAATGAGGGACTGGTGTGAAACTAAAATTTCTTATTTGATTTAAAAGCCTTCACAAAATCCTCTATAGAATGAATAAAATATAATAGGATACTGGTTTTATAAATACATTTTAAGTGATTTAATAATATAATGTGATGAGACCTTACAAGGTTGAACTTGGAATCCAGGGTTATATACAACATCACTTGCCTGTAGACTTTTGGCCAAGCCTTAGGGATATCCATACTTCTAAAGATATTGGTTACTTATTTTTATTTTTATGTAGAATTAAATAAATTTAAAACTCATTCATCCTTCATGGTTTTGTCTTTATATTACTTCAGGTCTTGTAGTATTAATCCAATGGCTTCAACTATGGATTCTTTAGACACTTCAATCCTCATTCCCCTACTAATAATGAACCTCTCTTTACAAGACTCAAAAAAATCCTTATCCAAGTTAGATTAATGGCCAATAATTCTTAACATAAACTAAGACCTCCCTTCTCAGGAATTACCCAAACTGTGGGGTTATTATTCTTGATAGTTGAATAGGATATGGGCTCTACCCTGTCAGTTCCCAATTTGGTCACATCACCCTAAAGGGAATCATTTTATGAAGCCATATCCTTTTATTTTTCCATCAATGATTACTATAGTGAAGCCATAGATTCAAAATAGGCAAGTCTGAGTCTTTTATCAAGTTTAGTAGAAAATGGGATTCTTAGTGAAGAAGAGTAATGCCAATAAAAAATCATAAACCACATAAGGAACAAAGGTAATAAGTTGTAATTAATTTGAAAAATGATGACACAATAAGCCTTGGAAATGATGATATAAATGGTAAAATATATAAATACAAGGGGGATGATGACACACCTAAAAATGGAAAGCTTCATCATTAATAGATGTGGGGGAGTGAGGTGGTAGAGTGATTGCTACAAGGGAAGTAGAAGATATTAGAGGTAGGGAAATATAATTAGAAAAGTAAACAAATATAGACCACTTTTAGAGAATAACCATCATACACCTATCTCAGATAGGAAATAATAAAGAGGCCTAATAAGAATAGTCACAAAATAATCTTGACTACCAAAAAAATTTAAAAAGAAAAATAAATTGGGCAAAAGGAAATATCGTGAACCGAATTGAGAAAACCACCCTAAACCTAAAATATAGAAAAGAAAAAGTGCTATGAACAAATTCTGAATAAAAAATAACCCAAAAGGCCTCAAAGAAACCATCAATAACAACTAGTAGTGTTTCCCCCCTAAGAGGGTACTTTGTGTACCATTGGCCAATTAACTAATGTTACTAATATAATGTAATACATTTTGGATGGGTAAATAAAAATCAAGGATTCAAAAAAATATTCATCATGAAAGTATGCTTAACATTGCATTTTAATGTTGCATGGAGGGAAGAAAAATTTTGATGGTAATAATTGTCAGGTTAGTAAAAGTAATACACCTTAAAAATAGTTTTTGATACTATTTTGTAGTATAATTATGCAAATATAGAACACCATGTACCATATTATATTATTATAATCCACTCAAAAAACAAATATAGAACTTCACTAAAAATTACCACACCTACCACTAGATCACATTCATAATATGTAAAGTAACCTTTGAATGTATTACTTAAAAGGATGAATTTAAAATTAGAAAATAATCTTTAAGATATAAAACAACTTATATGGAAGACCAAAAATATTTGATGATTCATTTATAAGTTTTGAGGTCAAAGCATTTCCTATATATGTATCCAACACTATAATAAATGAAAATGAATAATTAATAGCAAACCTATTTAGACCTCTACAAGTTCTTAATGAAAAATTTAAATTAGATCTCTTTTTTAACTTGAAGAAAGTAGATGTTTATTTTGTAAATCTATAAGGAAAGGTGAACATGGAGGCTTTTTCCACTAATTAAATTTCAAAAAGAACTAAATAGGGAAATGTTCACATATTTCAAGGAAAATGATAAATAATTTTTAGAAGCCATAGTTTTATTTTGTCTAAAATTGGATTAATATTATAATAACCCTTCAATTAGATAGAAACTAATAAAATTAAAGGTAATTATGGATTGGTAGAATATACACAAGATACAAATATAAAATTATAATCCAAACATGTAAATTTGAATTTCATAATTAAAAAGCATAAAGGGATAGAGAGAAACACAAATTGTTTATTGTAATTCTCAGGTATATATAGGCATGTTCTATGTTATGATGATGCAAAGAAGGAATGCATATACTAATTTCTAAAATGGATGATTGTCTCTATTTTTATTGATGTTTACTAGTATCATATAAAAGTGACTATTAATATAGACTTGAAATATTAAATTTTTTCCTTATAACTATAATATTATGATTTCCTCTATGACACGTTACCTCCCATAGCAATGCCTTTTTTTTGATTTATCAGTGCTCTCAACTCATGTGTATGCACATGAAATTTTAAACCCTAGTTTCCTTCAAAAACACTTGATACATCAAATGGGGGAAGTTTGGGTAAAAGGATCTAATTTGGACTGACCTTGGTCAATCCCTCTTAAAATACAAAACACTACAATACATTTTAAATTCTCTAAAGAGGGTTAAAACCAAAATTTATTTATCCCACATACATGTGTGTTTGAAATGATGAATGCAAATCTAGATGAACTTTCATTTATTTACCCTTGGAACAAACATGAAATAGTTAATTATAGATTTCATTCTTTAAATGTAACTATAATTATTCAATATATGTAAATGTAAAGAAATTATATCTCTTATAATGTAAGAATTATTATTCTAAATGTATCCTATAAAATACGTATATATAGGAATCTTTTTGAATTTGAATTAAAAAACCAATGGCACTCTAAAACAAACTCAAAATAAACTAAAGGGAACAAACCAATGGATATAAATGAAAACATGGAAAATAAATAAATTAAAATATCAAGGGTAAATATTGACCAAAGTGGGTAAATATTGATGATTGATATTGACCACACTGGTCGGTCCTGACCTGAGATAAGAACATATTCAAAATAGTAAAAGGGGTTATTGATATATATTTTTGAAGTATGAATCAAGTAACATAGATTGAAAAAAGGGACCATATGTTTATATAGAATCATTAAATAATAGATAAGATAGAAAAGACACACAACACTAAGAACTATATTCATATCTAGAGACTCATATAAGTAATGTGTCTAAAAGACATTGTCAAACAAGGATTGTGTCAAATTTGGGTGTCTACGTTTTCATAAGTTTAATATATAATTTTAGTGAAAATAAAAAATATTGGATAACATGGTAAAAGATAATACAAACTTTTGTACATTATTTTGATGTGGGCTTGTCATTTGTAATAATGATCCATAGTATTCCTATAAAAATAAGATGTATGTAATTAGATAGTTTACTATTCAAAATGAAACAAAAGGTGTAATCATAAATAACTTATTAAAAATAACATTAAAGGAAAAACTATACTTATATAAATGTCATGTGATGTTGTTCATTGAGTATGTTTTTATCATGGAGAAATATAAATCCTGAGGATCAATGACTAACCTAATTATTGTGGAGAAAAAGAGGGAACTTGTAATGTCTATTCATTTCATGGCTAGGTAAATGGATAAGGTTTCAATAGGTTAATGTGATGATCAGAACTATTTATGGATGCAACAAACTTAATTTTCTAACTCAAGTAACCATGTTGTTGGAGAAATTGGTTCTTTTATTAAGCCATGTTGAATTTAGGGTGATCAAGCCCTAATTTGAAGATTATATATATATATATATATATATATATATATATATATATATATATATATATATAACCCTTTTAGAGACATATACAACTAAATTTTTGTGTTTTTTTAATTTGTAACACCAACATGCAAATAGGTTTAATCCATAATGGATTCATAAGCTACAATTTTGGATAGCATTGAATACCTAGTATGAATTATGCAATTTAATTGAATCAACTAATGCAGATGAATTTTATACAATTAGCACTTTGTTTCTTAGTTATTGTATGCATTATTAAAAGAGTATTGATAACATCCATACCTAAACCATGACCATGAATAACAAGTATTAATGAAAGTATATAAACTATAAACATATGTAAATGTAAATTTGTAACTATATGTAGATGCAAATTGTAACTTGTCATGTATTATAGTTTTTATTTCTAGCTTATGTGCATATCCACCCAAAATGTATGAATCTATACTTTTTTATTGTAAAATGATATGAATATGCATGGAATATGCCCCCATAATTTATACCAAAAATTAAATTTTGAACCAATCTAAATTCACTGAAATTGTAATATGTATCATCTAAAATATTTAATTTGTTCAAGAAAAGTGAGATGCATATGCATGGAATATTACCCTAAATATTTGAGGGATATGTCAATATCTAAATGCATAAGGTTGAACTATATTATATTTTATAATAAAAAATCCAAATAATGTTGGTTTTTTATAATTAATATTTTGTGACTTTCACCATGTTTTCCCCCTTTCAAGGGGAGAGATGAGATTATATAAAATATTTACCATATATATTGATTATATATATATATATATATATATATATATATATATATATATATATATATATATATATATATATAATCAATTAGAATGGCTATAATATTGATTAATATATTTGAATTTTTATCTTTATACAAATTATCTTAGACACAAAATTTTATAGATGATAGTATGGGTAATAGTTGCATTCGAGTGATAATATTAATGCCAAAAATAATAGCATTTATATAGAGATATTACAGTCTATCTAATGTATAAAAATTAAGCATTTTTGAAGTTTATATTGGTGACCAAGTAGTGTTACAATGTGGGATAAATTATGATATGTGTCCCAATGCAATTGATGGCACATCTTTTTTATAGACGGTTCTCAATACATCACTTGAAAACTTTTTTTTATCATTAATTAGATTAACTACATAGTAATAAATAATTTTATGAAAAGTCAAATCATATAAATATTAATATTTAAAATATATTCTTAATTTCATTTTCACTATTTAATTATGAAAAATTAGCTATGAATTTCTAAATTAAGTAGCCAATGAGATGCATTACAACATTAGTTTGAGTTTTTATGGTATGCATTATAGGCATATATGGAAGGTGAGCTAGTTTGTATCAATATTACTCATTTTTTTTCATAAAATAATGTGATTTTTACTATATTTTTAAAAATATATTATTTTGTAATTTTTGGAAGTTTTAATATAGATTTGATGATTTTTAACCATCAAGTGAATATCATCGAGTTTCCAATGATATTTTCCTAAATAAGAATTTAATGTTTGATATGAGACATTGTTTTATTTTCACACCCATTTGAATTAGTTTCGTCCCTTTTTCTTTTAAAACTTATTCTAAATATTTTTGCATGTATATTTCATTTATTTTTATCTAAAAGTCTTATCACTTTGTTCTTATGTCCTATTTTACAATGTGATTTATATGCATGGGATTTGTGAGGTGGATGGAATATGATAACATTGGTGTATCTTAGGTTATAAAATTATGATTTTTTTATACAAGAGGATGTAGTTTTGGCATGTGTTATCGGATTAGGCCAAATTCCTTATAACATATACTTGAATCTATATACATGTAATTTTTGGTTACCAATGGGTGAGATGACTGCCACACTAGAGGATGTATGGTGTATCTTATTTTTAATTTTTTTGGGATAGAGATTTATTTTGATGGATACATAGGTTTTATCATACATGTGGTAGGCCTAAAGGTTTAGAAGTACATCTTGCTAAGAATGCATTCCTATTCTCATTTTTATTGTTATAATGGAAAATATCCAAGCTGTGGGACCTTGTATTAGAGATAATATCTAGATGAAGGGATGGTTACCTTTGGTATACTCACCTAATTATCTCAAAACTATCTAATTCTATGTTTTCTTGACTAGGAAAGGGCAGAAGGAGCAATGCTAAAGATGAAAATGGAAATGAAAACTAAAAATTGGGGTGATACACTAATGTGAAGGTTAATTATTCTTATAATTAATATAATTTGTAAGATAAATAACTTTCACACATTCAATTCATCTTCATACAATGACTCTTGTATCAGTTTTTCACACAGAGGTCTAGAAAAACACTAACACTAGCTTGGAAGGAATGAACAATGATTGAATTCACTTCTAGATTAGGTAGAAATCAGACCTAGACACTTTATATGAATTTAAATAGTTATTATTTTATTCATAAAGGTGATATATTAAGACATTAATATATGAAAATTGTTCATCCACTAAGTTATGTCAATGAACATAAAGAATATACTTCATGAACAACTTGAAAATGGAGGAAAAATTAGCACTTTATTGCTTCAAAGGTGAGGTAGTATAAATTTTGGTAGAGTTTTAGTAATTAAAAGGAAAAATATCCTCATAATAATTTTAAAATGAATTTACATATATAAAATAATAAAATATAGAGAAGATAAGAAGCTCTAGATGAGTCGTTGCTAGTAGTTCACTCCTGCTTCAACTAAACCTTCAACTAAAACTTAAAACACTTAAATACACTTTTTAAATTCTAACATAGTAATTTTGGATTTTAAACATTAATTAATATTTATATCCCTATGATATGGCATGTAAATTAGGGAGAGATAATTTTTAAGTCTTTATAAAATTCAAAGGGTCCTTGCATGCAATGATAATCTTGAATGTTGAAAAGATCTTTAATTAATTCCTCTTTAACTTGCAATTTATATTGAACTCATTTTGATCTTAAATTAACTCATTTTTATATATAATTAATTTTTAATTTTTAATTTAATTACCTTTATTTTTATCTATGAGTTTTAATTGAGATTGTTGACTTGAAACTTGGAGTTTGACTTCACTTATCTTGACTTGCAACTTGCATACATCTTGACTTTCTAAATTTAGCCCAAAGGAGGGCACATTAGGAGAGAGATTATATGTTTAACTTATAAGGGTAATATTTCATAAAAATAGGGCCTAAAATAATAATCAATACTTTAACTTAAATTCTCCACCTTTTCATGTTTTTAACTCTACTTTTCTAGGGCTAACTAAAGACTCTTGTTGTTGACTTGACCTTTTCTAAATTTAGCCAAAAGGGGGGTGACATTTATTTTGTAATTTTATATATAATAAGATTAATTAAATAAATTAAACCATTTTTAAAACTTAAAATACACAAAAACATAATTTCATGTCAAATTTAAAGAGATTTCATTCAATAAAACTCAAAATATGCACTTTTTGGTATTGACTAGCTTGCACAATTTCATTTTTGAATACATGTAGGTTTGAGTTTTGTAATTTTATTGATTTTTATTTCATGATTATCTAATTATTTTTTAATTATGACCTTTAATAACCCATATCATAATTAAAACTATTGTATATTCTCAACCAATCTCCTAAACCTCTCAAAAATTACTTTTCATGATTGTCTCTATTGCTTGTTAAAAACCCTAATACTTGTACCTTTTCCTTCCTTCATTTTTTGCCTCAAAATTTTGATTGAGAAAAAAAAATTAAAGTAATTTATACCAAATAATATATCACATAACTTTTATTTTGAAATAATAAACTCAAAAATGTAATTATATCTCTTAAAACCGAGTCATTGGAATTTAAGAAGGATTTTAGAGAACCTATTTGACTTAATGATTATTCATAAAGCTAATACACTGTAACCTAGAATAAATGCATGGAATATTTATTGAATAGGTTAATAATATAAATAAATAAAATTTCAACATGTAGACATAGATGCATTTAGAAATAAAATTGTGCAAGCTATTCAACACCAAAAAGTACATAATTTAAATTTTATTGAATAAAATATCATGAAATTTGACATGGAAGTTTGTTTTGATGTAATTTAAGTTTTACAAGTGGTTTAATGTCAATAATATATCTTATTAGATAAAAAAATAAAAAATATAGTTCACCTCCATTTTATCTAAAATTAGAAAAGGTCAAGTCAACAACAAGAGTCTTCAGTCATCCCTAGAAAAGTGGAGTTTAAAACATGCAAAAGTGGAGAATTTGAGTTCAAATATTGGTTAAGATTTGAGGCCCTATTTTTATAAAAGAGACCCCTTAGAATTTAAAAATTAAATATCTCTCCTAATTCTCCCTCCTTTGGGATAAATTTAGAAAGTCAAGATGCATGCAAGTTGAAAGTCAATATAAGTGAAGTCAAATTCCAAGTTACAAGTCAACAAATTCAAGTCAAACTCAAAGATAAAAATAAGGTAACTGAATTAGAACTTCAATATTCATAAAATATCAATAGAATTTAACTGAATATCAAAATTATTTCAATACAAGTTTTAATTTAAAAGGGAGTTAACTAAAGATCTATTAAGGATTGAAGACTATCAATGCATGCAAGGACCCTTTGACTTTTCCAAACACTTCAAAATTATCTCTCAATAATTTCCATGCCATATTCAAAGGATATATATTTTAATTAATGTTTTAAATCCAAAATTAATAAGTTATAATTTGGAAAGTATGTTTGAAAGTTTGAAGTTTTAGTTGAAGGTTTAGTTGAAGTAGGAGTGAACAAGGACTAGTAGGGACTCATCTGAAGATTCTTGTCTTCTTTCTCTCTCTCTCTCTTATTATTTTATATATGTAAATTAATTTTTTTATTTTTATGAATAAATTATACCTTTGTCTTACTAAAAATCTAATAAAATTTGTACTACCTCACTATTGAAGTAATAAAGCGCTGATTATTCCTCCATTTTCAAGTTGTTCTTGATGTTCATTGATGTAACTTAGTAAATGAATGATTTTATTATTTTTATGTCTAAATATATCACATTTATGAAACAAATAATAAATATTTAAGGTTATATATAGTTTTTAATTCTAATTTCTACCTAATTTTAAAGTGAATTCAATCATTGTTCATTCCTTCCAAGCTAGTGTGAGGGTTTGTCTAGACCTCTATGTGAAATATTGATGCAAGAGTCATTGTATGAAGATGAAGTAAATGTGTGAAATTTATTTAGATTCTAATTTTTTTAAATTATATGCATAATTTACCTTCACATTGATGCATCACCCTAATTTTTGGTTTTCATTTTCATTTTTAGCTTTAGCATTGCTCCTTCCACCCTTTTCCTAGTCTAGAAAGAATAGAATTAGATAGCTTAGAGATAAGTAGGTGAGTGTAAAACATGTAACTATACATTAACTTAGATATTATCTCTACTATAATATTCCACATATTGGAAAGTTTTCATTATATCAAAAAAAGTGATACTAGGCACATGCTCTCAGTAGGGTGCACTTCTGAGTGATAACAATGTCGATGATAGGGAATTGAACAAGGTTATATTATTTTACATGAGAAGATTATGTGATTAGACATTCTGTAATTTTAGAATTTTTTTGTGTTGTATACTTTCATTATTTTTACCACTACATGGAGGAGATGTTTCAATCTAATATTTTATGTATGATATTATTCATTCCATTGAGGAGAGTCATACCAAATATTATTGGGGGTATATCATGATAGTTAATTTATATTGAGATTTGTATAGATTTATTCTAGAGGTTAATGTTGGTGGTTTTGTAACAACCACATTATTACATGTATGGGATTGCAATAATATCACTATGATTTAGCATATTGCTAGTCCACATGGATATTATTTTCATTTTAATGTCTTTGCTCTTTTTGGATTTTACCATGATGAAGGGGTTGACCACCATGGAGTGAAAATTTATATTGGATAGATTAAGAAAATATATATATGCACATGTACCATGTTTCTTATTAATGTATATAATCATGACTTATGTAGTATTACCTCTATCAAGAGTTTGAATGACCAATGATTCCATAGTGGGGATACATTGGGATAATTTAGTCATGGTATAACGTGAACTAGAAGAATGACTTATTATAGGGTTTTATTTCTAAAAAGGTTAATAGACCATTCATTCCTTGTAAGTATGTCTTGGGATGTATCAATATTTTCATAATAAATCATATAATAATTGGGAGAGGAAGACCTTGTTGTAAATGTGATAACTCCTCTATGAATAAGTTATGAAAGTTCTTATCATAAAACATTAAAATCAATAATGTGATGTCCATTAATACCATGATAAGTAGAAAATGGTTGAGATTTTATCTTAAAAAATATGTGAAGTGGATAATATTAACTCAGAGGAAGATTAATTATCTTCTTATCTAGTAATTTATTTAAGATATAATGTGGTCTACCTTTGAACAGATCAAATTGGAGATGTTTCATCTTAGTAAAAGTAGACACCTTTACTAATGGTGATATATTATCAACTAATTCTATTCATTTATGTAATTTTTTATTATTTATTTATCCTTGCTATAATCTTGTTTCATATGAGAAATAATTGGTCCTTTATTATGAGCCTTTTTGGAAGAAACTTCTTTTATCAAGTCTTTATTTTTTTAGGAGTCTTTAACAATAATTTTTTATTTTAGGGGAAATTTATTAGATTTAACCTTTTGATTGGTAATGTTTTTTAATTTAGTTTAGAATCACTTGTAATAATACCATCTAGATCACATGGTAGTGGTGATTCACATCAATATATAATTTATTGGAATAAAAGGAAATATTATGCAATGTTCTTTAGCTAAGTGGAGAAAGAAGACCCTTACTAAATATTAATTATATTTCCAAATATGAAGATTGATATTTAAAAGAGTGTAAATCATTATTGAATCATATAATGTAATATCCTATAGAATCCTCATGACCTTTCTTGAATCCTCTTAGATATTCTAATGTTAATTTAGGCTTTTCATGGTTGTGATAATTTGATAATAAAATGTCTTCAAAAAAAAATTAAGTAGGTAAAGAACCATTAGAAATACTATAGAACCAATCGAAAACAACTTGTGATAGATTATTATGAAAATTTTCTAACAATATTTATTTTTCCTTGGTAGAATGACCAAAATAGAATACATGTTGTGTCAAATGGTTAGTAAGATCTCCATGATCATCAAATAATGGAATCATACACACGACAAATTATTTTGGGTGTGATTAATTTAATATATGTGTAATATGTCTATATTTAATGATATTATCTTTAATATTATCATGATATGATCAAAGTTGAAAATTAAGAGCTAATATTAGATTTTGAAAGTCTCCTATGGCATGCATCATGGACACATCATGGCTAGATTGAATAGTAGTAGTTTGGAAAGGTGTACTCATAGGTTTTAATTTACAATCTACTTGAAAAATAGGTATGTTGGATTTATCACTAATATCATTTCATTTTTTAGTAATACATTATAAGAAGACATCATTACATAATTTAGAATCATTACATATTTTAATATTTGTATCAAACAAAATTTGAAAATAAGGAATATAAATTATATCATTTTTAATGTCACTAGAATTTTAATTTTAAAGTATAATTTTACTATCACATTTTTTATAATAAGATAAGGAAATAGTTTTTTCATGTGCATAAATTTGTGTTTCTAAAGATATAATGTACAATGCATGTCTTTATAGAGTATAATAATCACATTTTAATTTTGTATCATTTGAAACACAGACACACACACACACACACACACACACACACACACACACACACACACACACACACACACACACACACACACACACACACACACACACACACACACACACACACACACACACACACAATGAGAATAAAATTATACTTTGTATCATTTTAATTTTCTATATAGAGAAAAGGATAATCATAATCAATTTTTTTATCATTTTCATTGTCCATATCATGAGAATTATCTATGCAAGTAATATTAATGCTATTATAGCTTTGATTTATAAAACATTCATTTTCATTATGATTTTGTATCTTCTAATTGTTAATGTGATAATTGAAGTAGTGAGTGATAAATATAAGTGATGTGTATTATCAAATTAAAAATAGTTATATTTTAGTTCATGCAACATGTGAGGAAGGGTAATATGTGCATTATAATTATGTTCCTCTTATTATAATGGATGATTACAATAAGAATCTAAAAATAATTAGGGGAGATAAGATCTTATATTTTGGAAATAATATATTCATCCTCTTCCCCACTATATTATTATTCATAATTATAATCATAATAATTTCCTTGAAAATCATATTCCTCATATACATCATTAGCATTGTTAATCATACAATGATAATCATTAGTTTATTAATTAGAGTAATCATATTATATATAATTATTATAAAATAAAATATATATAAGATGGGGACTATTAGGGTACTTATGGGAGGTATAAATTTTTGAGTTACCAAAACTAATGATGAAAATAAATAAGAGAATAATGCCTATTCCTAAAAAACACCCCCACATAGATAGATAAGTAATTTGTAAGGAAGAATATAAGCAATGCCTGAATAAAATATACAAGTTCACCAATATGCTTTATCTAAAATTGAATTAACATAATAATAAAACTTCAATTAAATAGAAACTAATATAATAAAATTTAAATATATATAAATATATTGGTGTAATATACATAAAGTATAGATCTGCAACTATGATATAGGCATGTAAATCATAATATTGCAATGAGCAAGCATAAATGGTTATTTAGAAACTTATATTATTTATTGCACTTCTAGGATTTATATAGGCATATTATCTATTTTTTATGTGAAGTAAATTATTCCACACTTGTCTAAAATGTAATATTGTCTTTATTTTAGTAGATATTGATTGGTATCTAATAGGAGCGACTATCACTCTAGACCTGTAATAGTTAATTTTAATATATAACTAAAATATTTTGATTTCCTTCATGACACTTTGCTTACATCAATAATACATTTTCATTATTTCTTAGTCTTTTTAAATCATTTGCATGTACCTAAAATATAAAACAATAGTTTCCTACACAAGCGATTGAGACATTAAATGGGGGGAATCAAGTGAAAGGGATTGAGTTGAGCTAACCTAGGTCAATCCCCATTAAAAGACCAAGCATTATTTTTTTAACCTTTTAGGGTTTTAGTAATGTAAATAATATGTTTTATTAAATTATTGATTAGTATAAATCAATGAAATACTATGTATAAAAAAACCATTGATTTGTTACAAATTTTGACTAGCTTTAACTTTTTAAAAGCAGTAATAAATATGTAAAAATAAAGGCTTATCTTGAAAATACCTAATACAAAAGATCTGAGTGCTCAAATGTAATATATGAATATGTATGAGTATCATCAACTATATCCATGTATTATAACCATTTATAGATAGTGAAACTACTATCCACACCATGTGGTTCTAGTGTCTTGAAAATGGTGCTAGTGTCATTTATGTAGGACTACTCTGAACTTTTGAGTGCACTTATGCCTATGTTTTTGGGATTTTTACATGTGTGCATGGATTTTATAACTTATTATTGTCCTTATAATATATATTTTATTATTAAAACCCTAATCCACCTTACAGGTAAGGCATGAGCTAAAAAGTGTGTTTGTTAGTAGGATAAACTTGACATCCTCAACACCCTGTTGTGAAGAGAGTTTACTACGTACCAATACTCTAAGGAGGGATAAATCCCATTGAAGTTTTCCCCACCTAATTTATGGTTTAATTGTAAGTGATGATATAATGATATTGGTCTTTAATTCCTTGAGTATGCTTGAGAATCAAAATTTACAAAATGTGAGCCTAGGGTACTTATATGTAGAAGTATGGAAGAATAAGGATTAATAACTTTATTTTTTCTCAACTTGTTTCATGTTTGAATAGGTATTTTGCATCTAATTTCCATAGAGTGGATATAGGTCTAAAATTCATGTATTTATAGTATTTTTTAGCTTGTGCAGATAATAAAAGATGTTTAGGCCAACATTAAGAGGGTTTTAATTTTGAAAATATATATGTTCAAGAAAGATAGGGTAAAGGACATTAGAAAAAAACTAGGTATATTATCACCACGTGGATATAGTGTCCTTGATGTGGTGATCATGTTTAGATGGTAGACTGATAGGCACGAAGGGTTAGGATTGGGAAATGAGAGTTTGAGACTACATTTAAGCTGACCAGGGATGCATGAGGTTTTCACAAAGGTTGGAAAAGTGTAATATTAGGATATATGATAGGAATAGTGATAATATATGAATAAGTTATCTCAAGAAACACTCTTAACATTCAAATACCACTTTTAGGTGATTACATTGACACCCCATGCTAGAAATGCAACAAAGTGAAATGACTAGTATAAAGGAAAAATGAAGTGTACCTTGACTTACCTAAGAAATGAAGCCTATGAAGCTGAGTCTATGTATGTGAATCTAGGTATGTGTATGTGAATAATGATCTAAATCATGACCTAAAAATGAAATGTGCATAAATTAGTCCTTACGTAAGAGATCAAAAGAAAAAAACTATGCTGAATAAAGAAGTAATCAATTAAAATTGAGTAAAGATATTAAAAAGAGGAAAGGAATGAATACACCTTGTTGGGTATGTGAACCAATGCATAAAATTGGTAAAAACTTGTGTGCGTGCATGTATATAGTGATCAAATCATTAAATATTGTGGATTGAGTTAATAGCTTGCTCAATCCTCATGTGTGTGTAGATCAAGAACCTAATGTGATTTTGAATCCATCATTTTCCAACCCTATTTGGTGGTTCATTACTTATGAATAGTTTGGATTGGACTGATAGTGTGTTTAGACATCTCATGTAGGTGGCTAAAGAACTCAAGCAGGATATGGCTCCATAATTTTCCACCCATATCTAATAGATACATCTAAAATTAAATTGTGTAAAATGATAGAAATATCTAACTGAGTATATATAATTATGAATGTTAGCTCCATAATCACTCAAGTACATTAGGCATATCTAGGACACTTAAGAATAATAACCACTACAAATGGAGTAAGTCACGAAATTAGTGATAATGTAGAATTTGATGTCAAGTATGTTATTCCCAAAATTTGTCACTTATTCTTATGGATAACCTACTAATCATTTTGGTTCTACAAACCAAAACTCTCTCTTTTCTTTCTCAAAAATGTTTTGAGCAGTTAAGTTTTTCAAATATCTAAAGCCTTTTCAGTAAAGGAAACTGCAAGTTTAATAGACAGGCCTTCTTTAAAGGAAGTTCAAAACACTTAAGGCATTTCCTTAGTGTTTTGAGGATGGTTCAATTCCCAAGTTCAATCAAAAGACTCAACCATGGGCTTAAAATAAATAGAATGAACCACTTTGCACCGTTGAACCATTGAACCCCACCTTCGCAAGGTTCAAAGGTTCAACGAGTTCAACGGTTCAATGACTTCGGTGGACATAAAAGAAAAGAAGGATTTGAAGATTTGAGATTGAACTTTGAACCATTAAACCTTGAACTTGAAAAGAGTTTAAATGTTCAAGGTTAAATGAGTTCAGTAAATTTTGAAAGACTTAAAGAAAAGAGGGCTTCAAAGAATGAAGATTGAACTATTGAACCATTGAAATTTGAACCAAAAATAGTTCAAAGGTTCAATGATTTCAAAGGTTTAATGACTTAAATAGACTTGGAAAATATAGAGAGTTCGACGCTTCAAAAGAAATCAAAGAAGTAAGATCGATTCATTGAACCATTGAACTTTGAAACAAAAAGGTTCAAAGGTTCAAAAGTTTAACGAATTCATTGACTTCAACAGAATTAAGAGAATAAAAGGCTTTAAAAGAAAGACAATGAATCATTGAACCTTGAACTAGAATGGTTCAAAGCTTCAAAGGTTCAATAGGTTTAAAGAGTTCATAAGTTCAAAAGGAAGCTTCGAGTGAATGAAGAAAGTGGAAGATTCCAGAAAAAAGTTCAAAGGGATGGTTCAACCAAAGAAGAAAAGGAGAGCGAATGTGGCCCTTCACAAAACCATTAAACCATTAAACCTTTAAACCAAAAAAGTTCAAGGTTCAAAATTCAAAGAGGTTTAAGGAAACCAATGACATCCCCATGGATGTCAAATTTAGGGTAATGGAATAGCCATTGATTTTCAAAAGACTTGAGAACAAGCTCAGTGACCAATCCAAGAAAGAGCTAAAAGAGCTAGCTAAAAGTGAGAAGATAGCTTGAGAGCTTAGATTGCTAAGGAGACAAAAAATGTGAGAAGAAAAAAGAGAGAAACTATAGAAAAATCAAAAATATCTATAAGAAAGTTATTTCCAGTAGGTGAAATAGTCCACTAGGTGGACATCAGGGAACACAAATATTTAAAGACGTGGCCTATTTTTCTATATGAAGTAAAGGTGAATAGACAGCCATGTAAGCATCATTAAGTAGACTAGACAAACCATGCTAAAGAAGGGACATTTGAATTAATTCAGAATACCAAATTCAAGGCTGATGCCCTATTCTAGCATGGCTCTCTCATAGATATTAAAGGCATTCAATTCAGCATGGGCCGATTTGATGAAAACAAGCACCCAAGTCTTCCTTGGAATGCTATATATTGTAAACTCCCATTTTGTATAAGGGGGATATTTTTATTATCAAAAGTGAAGCTCTACCCAAATTGAAAGACAATCTTAAGACTTTGAGCTCAAACTATTAATCATTTTTGTTAAATGAATAAGAAATCAAGTGACCTTCCAGACTTTACATTGGAATAAGCTTGTGTCTTTTAGTAAATTGTTCTTATGTCTATTTCCTGAATATAGTCTTGTCCATTTAATCAAATAAGAAGAATTAGTGGAAATAAGCTAGAAGATGTCCTGAAACTGACTATGGGAGACTTTGTGCTACCATAATTGCTTTCAGTCTATGTTTTTTTTGTAAAGGATACTAGAGAAACTTTGTACTCTCTTTATACTTCATAATTCTATACTATATTGCAGTTTTAGGTGCAAACTTTGAGTTGTGTTTAATCTTGTTGTGTTTATTTATCCTAATTAGTAGGAGAGATAACTAAAACTTTTTGCTTTAGTTAGTTTCTTGTGGTTTCTATTTCTACCCTAGGAGAGCCCTGTTGTTTCTTGAATATCACTTCTAAAAGAAAAGAAGTGACCTTTCAGTAATTACACCAGAATCCTCCTCTATTTTGTGAAAATCATCTATAGAAAAAGAGAGATGGATGGTATGATTTCACCCCTGATTGTACTTTTAGTTTATGTTAGCTTTTAGTGCTCTATAGGGAACCTCCCCTTGTTGAGAGGAGATATTTATCTCTTTATGATGTGGTAGACCTACACATTTAGTCAATTAAATCTCCTTATGCTGTGGTTGAAGCACCTATTTTGTCCTTAATCAGTTGGTGACAAAATATTCACCCAACAAAGTATATATAGTGTATAAAATGAAATGGATTTTTCCATTCCATTTGATCAACTTGTGTTTAACTAAGCCTATGGAAATAATATGCCATGCACATTCCCTCAAACTAATATCTGAGTATATTGATTCTAGATCGAGTTGTAATAATTGTATCTAAGTATTCAAACTAAATATGGGGATGTTTATTCCATGCATGATGCCCCTAATTAGATAAATTGATATAAATTTGAGCTGAACTAGTGTGAATCTAATTAAAATTTGAGAATGACTATCAAAATTGTAGTTAAATCTATGCAAACTTGTACTATACCTAGTGTATTATTCAAACCAATCTAAACTATCTTGAAACTAGACCTATTAGATAGTAGTTCCACATCTTGTATAGTAGCACCATGTGACACTAGTGTCCTTATTTTGGTGCTAATGTATTTTTGGTCTGAAATCTATGTCATAGTACTAATTTTTTATTCCTTATTCTTACTATATGTTTACATATGTCTGATTTTCTAAAACTAAACCTGTGTGCTGAAAAATGTTTTTTGAATGCAATATAGGAGCTTCATCTATGTGATAAACCCTATGAATTCACCCTCTTTTGAGGTTAGTTATTAAACTTATGCAAGAACTATCCTCAAAATAAATATCTCTACTAAATGTGTGTTAGCCAGAGCATATATTATAACTGTGTGATAATCCAATATAATGTGTAAACATAACATCTAAATTTAAGATAATTTGAGCATGAGTATATAATGTAATATGTATGTCATATATATAATTTCACAAGGGTGTCAATATATATGTAATCAATGTATGTAATAGCACATACGAGTATAAGTAAGTATCTACCTAAGGGGATGGGGCATGATGTCCATCATGGCACCTAAGTATGAAGGGTAGATGCATGAGGGCCCTCATGACATTGAGAACTAGTGTGTGTAACAAATAAAGATAAGGGTCATGGCCATGATTCATATAATAAAACTTACCTACAAAACACATGAGGCATGCAAAGTAGGCCAAGGGGCCATAATACAAGGTGCATGGGCACATGTCACTAAATTTGAGAAAAATACATACAAGGACATGCTCAAATGCACACATACATAATCAAAAATCAAGTTATATTAGAGATAGTTAGAAGGGCATGTTCAAATGTCTGAATACATAATCAATAAATCACACACAAGTGATATGGGCACATGTCCAAGCCATACATACTATGAATAGAAGTGGCATAGAGATAAAGAAAAATGGCATATTCAAATTATCTTTTATAGAAGAAGTGTAGAAAATATAATCAAGTATAAACTTGTGAAAGCCATAAATGAAAGCATACATGAATGTATTAAAAATCTATAAAAATTATAGGATGTACATATACTAAGTCTACAGTATTGATGGTCAACAAAAAATATGAGTATGGATATAAATGATCAGTATCAAGATATAACAATGCTAAAACTAGAATGTAGAGAATACAAGGATAGAACCTGGTACTATAAATCATGTATAGGATACCCCCAAGTGGGTGAATGTGTCAAATGTATAACCATGAATCGGTGTATATACCCCTAGTGGGTATATGATATCAAGTTTGGATTAGTGTATTATAATTGATTCATGTATTTAATCTACAAGTACTCAATAAGAACAAGTGAAGCATTTAGAATAATAAAACTAACTATACTAAATGGCTAACATATGTAGTGTCTATAAAATATAAGAAATGTAAGCATAACAATAGATACAATCTATAAATTTGTTAGTTTTATGAACAATTATTTGATTTTTTTTTTGTATTTTTAACATGTTATATTGTTTTTTAATTTTTTGGATATAATATATGTACAAGCAATATGAAAATGAACTATGTACAAAGAACAAGAGATAACGAAAGTATGTACAAGAGGGTATGAATGATACTAATAGATGAGCCTCATGAGAGACTTACTATCATTATGACCTATGTCAAATAAGGTAAATATGATCATGTGTTATGTGTGAAAGGAAAATTATGGTCCCATAATCTATTGTACTAAGTAATTTATAATTATATCTACCTATTTAGTGGTGCTATGAATCTATGGTATTGACTATGATGTATTGTGAATTATAGGGGTCTTAGGAACCCATCTAATATAAGATGTTCTAGGTGACATATTTTCCCTATGTTTAAAACTTAGAGAATCCAATAATACTAATCTTGGCATAAAATGAGTGGAGGAAGTCCCTCTATAATTTTTGAAAAATGGTCTCTCTAATAATGGTCTTCATAGGAGAGTATGTGTACGTGTCAATATGATATTAGTATACCTCACCTACACTAATGGCTCTACCAAACCTTGTGATGTATCCATAAGAAGTGTACTCTAAGATGTAATAGATAATTATGCTATATCTAGTAATAGTTCCAAAACTATAAATTGTAGATGTGTTGTAACTGCTTATGGGATAGGTAAAAGATACTCATATGGGATACCCTAAACTTTGACCACCTAATTTTCATGTATGTATTTCAAGCATCTATGCACTATGGATGGGATGTGTCATATATTTTTTAACCATGGCCTTCCTAATAACATGTCAAAGATGTCCATATTAGGTACAGCTAAGAATCGAGTGGCTATATGTGTTAGTATAACTTGTAATTGAAGTATAATCTCAACCATGGAGATCTAAACATGACCACTCAAGCCAATAATAACTATGTCTATGGGTAATATATCCTGACTTAAGTACCCCAAATTTTTTAAAAGTTTCATAGTGCATATTTTAATGCTTGACCCATTGTCAATCATAACACTCTAGATACGATGATGATCTATGTATGCTTGTATAAAGAGAGTGTGTAAATATGTATCATCATCAACAATATCCTACTTTGAGAATGTGATGAGTGGTATAGGTGGGATTTTAGTATGGTACATGCCAATAATGTTTTGAAATGGGTGTACCTCCTCTATAAAATTATGATATGAATTTTTTGATGGATGTTCCTGATATGTGTAGTGAAGACCTAATGTACTACCTACCTCATTCATTATATGATTTGGAAATGAATCTAAGAATATTTTCAATGCCTTATCTTTCATTTCCTATATTTTTGGTGCCTCTATGGGTGTGCCTATTATATCCCAAATTTTCACCCTTGGAAGATTATTCAAGGCTTTTAAATTTGGGGTAACATAGAGACAATCTTAGGCTATGAGTGACCTTTAGGTGTATTAAATATCTAGTTTATGGGCTAGCTTCCCTTTATGTATCACTTAGGATTATCTACTAAACTAAAAACTTGTTAATAAAAGAGAGATAAACTTACTCTAATAGAGGTGATGCACCAAAACAATTTGACCACTACCCACCAACTGCATGTGCACATCAACTATGAGACTAACCTAAACACACACTACTCTTAATTTGCCTCTCTACATCAACACATAGTTTTGAAGGTTGTGATAGACTCTTGGGATAGGAGGACTAATAAAGAGGTCATATAATGACACTAATGAATAGACAACTCACTCAACCTTCACACTTCACTTGGACACTTCACAAGAGCTGCAAAAAGGCTTTCAAACTACATATGAGTTTTATAAAAGGACAACATGCCAAGGCAAGCTAAGAAAAACACTTGACAAGATCAAATAGTCATTCACACATACTAAAAATAGTCAAATGAGGAGTTAAAACCAATATTTTATCATTGATCAAAGGCTTGAAAATGGGCATGACTTCACTATACCCAGGTTAAGGATGAATACATAACCTATCAAGGTTGAATTTATAGAGAAGTGAGAGAAAAGAAGAAATAAGGGTGTATGAGAGAAATGTGACAATTGTATTATCAATAATTAAAATCAAGAATATGTTGAATAATAGTTTCATCATGTCTCCAAAGACAAGTGTTGCTCTCTTTAAGATGCCCCCTCCTCCAAGTGGCATAGGAGTTACATTTATTTTCTTAACACCTTTGTTTCCTCTTCAAAACTACCCATTTATTAGCTTTTAAATAGATAAGTGGAACTCTTCATCATAAATTCATAATGAGTCACATTTTTAACCCATTCTTAACACCTTTCTTCAGTTTATAATCTCCTCAAACTGACATTATAATGATGATTACATATCTTAGGTGTCTTGAAGCCCAGTTGATCCTATTATGCCTATCCTTCCTTAAAAGTGTCAAATATTGATTTCATATTTACCAATGCATTCTCTCTCTATGAATGGAATTTATTAGTCATATTATAATTTTAAAAAACTCATTTAAATCTATCAAACACCCACCAAGACCTCATTTTGCACCTTAAGCTTGCATTTTCTCCCAATTCATTATGGCCCTAAAATCACACAAAGATCCTTATGTAGGAAAGTGTATGGATGAGCTTGGAAAAATGGGTATATATTTTAGTACCTAGTATACTCTTACATCCCCATGTTAAAATTCATGACCCAAATTTGAGTGGAATTACACTTATTCATGACCCAAATTTGAGTGGAAGTACACTTATGTTGATAGGTAAACCATGAAATGGCAAAAAACCTAGTCTTCACAAGCCTTTTTCACACTACCTTCAAAAATCAGACATGTAACAGCACTTAAATGGTGGAATTTATATACATATAGAATTTTTGATATGTTAAAAACCTGAATCCACCTTTTCCAATAGTTTTCATCAATCTATGATCTTCTATACCCTATTTTGAGCCTAAAAATTCATAAAAATACTACATTTAATACATATGTATAGGTGCATGTACAAGAAATAATCATTGTGATAGACTTATTGGAGTGAGGAATGATTTTAAGTAGGTTTCAAGTTAATTTATACTCATTTAAATTAATTAAGAGATCAATTTCTCTCATCAAGTCAAATCTGGTTCTCTAGATAGCCTGTGAGTGCCTTGCACTCTTAAGGATCATTTATAGAGCTCAGGCCCTAGATGAAAATACAAATTCCATGAATATTTAGTTTATATTGGTTCATTATTATTAATAAAATATTTATCCAACATTCATCTCCTTATGAAATATATGATCAAGTTTAGGAGGCTCTCATGTTAGGCAAGGTACAATTATAAAGGTTAGAAGAGAATTTAGGCCTGGAAATGTCATCTTAAAGTTTGTTTTGTATTCAAAAATCCTCAAGGATGTATAAAAAATTAATATTAACCTATTAAAATGATTATATTTTATATTATTATCTAAATTCTTACTACAACCTCCATTATCTCATTCTCGAGGTTCTCAAACCAACCAATATTAATTACCCCAACTGATTGTGTTAGATCCTTTCCTCCCTATGAAAGGGATTTATAACCTCATAGAGTTTTCATTGAAGTATTAATCACATCCTTATATCCTTTATATCTCATTTCACCCTCACAAACCAACTTTCAACACAAAGTTTCATACACAAGCCTCAAGTCACTTAGGCTTGACAATTATGCCTATAGGTCTTTATTGGCTATAAGTGTGTATTTAAGAGTTATGATATAATTTTTTAATGTAAAACTTCTCAATAAACACCATGATTATTTTAATATTATTAACACATATTTAAATTTTATTCTATTAGGTCTATATATCCTTTATGCCTACACTTGCTCATAAAACATAAACTTCTTGAGAAGTTCATACATAGGCTTGTTTGGTCTAATCAAACCTCTTATCTTCTCAATTGCCATTAGTTATTTGTGAGAAAATTTTGAATTTTAGGTATTTGTTTAAATTATTCATAATATCTCATACTTACATGGTTTTTATCTAGGCCCCTAACCTCATCTTGATCTGTCATATACTTCTTTACTCATATTGCTTGTAGATACATTATATGACTATAAGCTTTGGATGGGTTCTCTGTATAACATTGTATAATAATATTCAAAATAATTATTAGGTTATAAGTGATATCATAAATTTTGGATATTCACTTAAACCCAAGTTTCCCATGCAAAAACATTATGTCTTCTTCTAGGACACTTGAAGGTAAGTTTGCATCTCTTTGGGCCTGACTGTGGGTTTATTTAGACCTTTTAGGCCTAATTGAATTGTTGTTCACTTTTCAATGCTAGTTATCTCAAAATAAAATTATTATTTTAAGTTTATATTATTCTTCTATCAAATAAGAGATAACACAAAAAAAAAAAATTGACCCTCTTATTGTTCATCCTTATTCATTTTGCCCGTAGGCAAATAGGTTGGCCTGTGTATATATAGTCTAGGTCTTCATTTCACTATGTTTAATTTTCATTGTTATTTTAAATTGGTTAAATTTGACATTGAATTAATATTATCATTGAATTATTTACCAACATTTCAACAAATTCAGATTAATTTAAACAATCCCTTGAAATTCACAGAGTCATCTCTAAGTGCACAGTTTATACTTAGCCTCACAATCCACTTGGAGTGTGAAGTGAGCTAATAATCTGATTATTCAAGCCTAAATTTTAATTTTATACATATATAATCTATCTTCACATACCTACCACACATATTTAATCAATTGAAGCATATTTCTCTAAGCAAGGTTCATCTCAACTCGGGTAAAAGGGACCTACAGATCTGCTATTCTCATGTTTTAAGCCTTCTTATGGTGAAAATATTGAACTTTTAAACATTGAGAATATTTTATCATTTCCTCATTACATTTATTATGATATTATTTCTCTCATATACCTTTAAAAAATGCCTTTATGTAAGTAGCCTTCTTCATAGTCTCAAACCAAGATGCTGCATGCTACTTGGAGAAGGTATTATTAGAGTGAATTAATGGAGCCACCAATGGAATTTTATATTATTTTTATGAGTTAAATATTATTTTAAACATTCATTCATATTCCTTGAATGTTTAAAACCTTGAAATAAACAAGAGACCATGACATCCAACTTGTAAATTATGTACACATGGAGATTTGATTTCCTCTTGACCTCACATGTGCCAAATGTGGCTTGGAATAACATATGAGATATATAAACAGACCCTATAAATATCTCTAATTTATCTCATGCCTCTAACTATTCTAAAACTATCATTTCAAGGAGAGAAATTAAGCAATTAGGATTTGTAGGTAGTTTTAGTGATCTTGGGGTCTTAATAATTTTTCATAAACATGGGGGATTTAATCTAAGAAACAATGAAAGTGATTTTAATCTAATTAGGACACCATAATTTTTTTAAAATATAAGACCCTAACTCTCTCTCCTTTATCTCTACTGAGTATGTGAATTTGACCCTTACTAGCTTGCCAAGAGAGTGATGAAGGAAACAAAGCAAATTATTCATTATATGTGCCTATACTTGTAAAAAAAACATTTATATGAACTTTAAAATATAAATATACACCTATGAAGTGTTTTCACTTGACATTAAACCTTCTTGGTTTGTACAAGTGCTTAAAACTCCCATTTTAGAGGCTAAACCTACAAAATTGAAGTGGTATAACATATTTGACATACATGGAAATTGTAAAAATCCTTCACAACCTTGTAATTATGTGTTTTTATGGATCATTTGAACTGAATAGCTTTGACATGCATTGGAATTATTTACAATCATTTTTCTCCTCAAATTCACTTACTTTAAACTTTGCAAATTACCTTAATCTCTCAAAACAAGTACAAAGTGTTCATAAAAGGTTATGAAGGCATGATGTGACTTTGAAGGACACCTAATATCCTATGAAATTTTTATACCAAGCTCATTCACACCATGACATGACTAGATTAGTATAAGACCAAAATAAAACATTACCTTAATTTTATCAAATTGACTTTAAAATATGCTAATAAGACCTTATAAATACCATTTTAAGACTATCAAGGCATTTAATGGGCTATGATCAAGGTTGAAAAGAAATTAAAATCAAGTTTCAATTTATAGGTGTTGACCTTTTTGACCCTAGGGTTCAAAAATGGATAATAAATTAGTGTTTCATGGGGGTAGCATGCCTGAAATACATACTAGACAAGTAGCCTTGTTCTTCAATTAGGAAATGAAGTCAATTGCACTCAAACTCAAACCTAATAATAACTTAACCAAGAAAAAAAACCAAATTTACCTCCAAACACAACCAAAATAAATAAAACACACAAAGCAAAGGAAATAAGACAACACACATGTGTTAGCTAAGCACTTAGGGAAAACAAGACACAAAAAAGTAACTAGTATATACAACAGACCTAATCATGTTCTCTTCCTCTTGTATCAAAGGGTAAGTTTATGAGATATTTTTTCTCCATGATGTAGAGAATAACATGAGTCAAGCTCCCTCCTAAACCTTGTCCTTGTTGACTTCATCCTTGTATTGATTGACAATCCCCTTGGCATGCTTTCAAGTGAAGTGACTAAGTCAAACCAATCACCTATGACCATATACTCATATTGTTCTTAAATATCCTCCTCATGATTATTTTTGATGTTTTCACCTACCTAAAATAATACCATCTCTTATAATATAATAAAAACAACACCCTTAGCTTTCAAGGATTACATGATATGATGCATTTGATCTTGAATGGTCTCTTGACAATCCCCACATTGCTTTTCAAGAAAGAGAGAAACATCAATGACATCCTCAATCTATCTAATAAAAGGTATAGGTCCTTGAATATCCTCAAATTCATTTAAATTATTTGGGTACTAATATTACAAGTTTCATCCTTATCTTTACCTCCCTCTTGAATAGGTGCAACCTGAAGCACATCCTCAATAAGTTCTAATGTCATTGGATCTCCCTTTGGTTCCATGTT
>JARHVA010003163.1:1700000-1737500 GCA_037957365.1 Torreya grandis | reverse complement strand
CTACTGAAGTAAGATTAATGAATTGGAATAATCTGGCCACAAAATGCATCAATAATAGAGTATCTAGTATTCAAGATAGTCTTGACCAGATTTCTAAAATGTTGAACAGTATTGAATTGTATCAAAAAGGTGATATAGCTAAAGCTCTAAAAACTATGGATATTAATACTGGGGTTCATTCAGCTCACATTCAGCAAAAAGTTGAGAAAGAAATTCAAAAAGTAATTCAGAAAGAAGAAGACATTAGTAGTAAAATAGATACAGTTATTACTGGTCATTAGGATATAGCACATAGTCAGGAAGAGTTAAAGTCTAAAGTATCAGATGTAGAAACTAAAGTAGATACTGTCATTTCTAGTATTGACTCTTTACATAAAGAAGTTTTTTCCCAACAGCAACAGCTTGCTTTCCTTCCTACACAGTCAATCCAGCCTACAGAGATTCAACCTCTAAGTCTAGATATAACTGAAGCTGGTATTCTTGAGTGGGATACAGTTGAAAGAATAGAAAAAGAAGAAATCTACAAGCCTATTGTCCCTCCTTTGGTTATGAAAGCTCCTCAGTTAACAATTGATAAAGCTTTCAAGATAGGCATGGTTAAAATTAGTGAACCAGAAAAGTTTAGTTATTTCTCTGAAGGAGAATCTTCTAAACAACCTTTAGATAGTAATATAAGAACTCTGGGATTACAACCTTTCTTTTGGCAATTCAATTGTGAACCACCTGCTAAAAGGAAAAAGATGTGTCATGCTATGCTCTCATGGGCTAGTGTGCAAATGTATGGCTTAAAGAAAGAAGTAAAATTTGTAGCACAATAGATAATTAATGGATTCATTGGTAATATAAAGGAATGGTGGGATGCCGGTCATAGTGTGTATAAGGATGCAATAGTAAACCATGCAGAGCCTATTCCATGCTTATGTCAAGCTATCTAAAATGAATTTGTTGGTGCTATAGAAGATGAAAGAGAAGCCAACAGATCTAAATTCCTCAAAGCTCAATGTTGTGATATGTCTAGAATAGAAGAGTATATGTGTAAAATGGAAAATCTGTTATATGGAGCTCGTGAAATGTTTAACCCAACATACAAGGTTAGATATATTGAGTCTTTCCCTAAATACTTTGCATAAAAATATAAAAATGCTATGGGTGAATAGTTTTCAAATATGTCTTTTGGTAGAATAAACCATTATATCAGAAAGACTAATCAAAAGCTGTGTGAAGAGCGAAAAGCTCATAAGGAAACAATGCAATTTCATAAACAGCTTGGGATTAAGTTTTGTAATTCTTTAGAAGATAGTTATGGTTGTTCTGGTAGTCCCCAACATTATAGAAAATAGAGATATAAGCAGAAGTATAAACAGAAACCTGTTTGCCAGTGTTCAATGAAGCCCTCTAGATGGTCTTCAGGAAAGCCCAAATATAGGAATAAGAAATTTTTTCAGAAAAAGATATTTAGAAAAAAGAAACACGGGTTTTAGAAAGCCCCTGTTAAGTGTTTTCTTTGTCAAGGAAATCATTATGCCAGTAAATGTCCTCAGAAAAAGGATAATTCTAAGAAAGTTAATTTCATTCAAAGCCATGAAATTAATGAAGATGAATATGTTTTAATACCTGATGATGATGCTCAATATAAGTCTGATTTTGAATATACTGATCAAGAATCAGATGATAATAGAATTAATATGAATAATGAAGAAGTTGATTCTGAGTCAGAATTTTCATCAGACTATGAATCAGAGATTGGTTTTCAGATACATATGAATAGTATGCAATATTCAACAAATTAGTTTTCTGATAGTTTAAGTCTCTCTCAGCAGTTAACACAGTTAAAAAATAGATATGATAGTCTGCCTGCATATATGATGTCAGAAAAGATGTCTCTTCAGTCTCAAATCCAAGATACTGAATGAAAATATTTACAGCAATTAGAATATATGCAGAATTAAAAGAATTCATTGTCTTCGCAATTTTCTCAGCAAACTCTTAGTAAAGGAAAAGAAATTGCTAATCCTTCTTTTCCAGATCTTCATAGGAAAGAATGGCGAACAAAGCGTATTAAAACACTACAGAGCTTCCTGAAAAAGGCTCAAACTCTGTTAAGGGAAGAAGCAGATGAGGAAGATGAAGAACAAAAATTTGAAGAAGAATTAATCAGAGTTGTTGATGCTGCTGAAGCAGAATATGCTGCCACTCACATGACAGTAGATAATAACATACATCAAGTTTCTATTCATGAAACCAATAATCCTATCTGTGAAGTAAGTATTAAATGGAAAGGATTTCAAGCTTATGCATTAGATGTAATGCTTGATACTGGTGCAGATGCTTCACTTGCTAGATTTCATGCAATTCCTAGTGATAAATGGGTTCCTGATTTTGTGAGATTGACCTTCAATAGAAAAATAGTTA
Organism: Torreya grandis; assembly: GCA_037957365.1. Classification (NCBI taxonomy): domain Eukaryota; kingdom Viridiplantae; phylum Streptophyta; class Pinopsida; order Cupressales; family Taxaceae; genus Torreya; species Torreya grandis. The sequence continues at coordinate 1,735,088 of JARHVA010003163.1, read as the reverse complement.
TATCAGAGTATTCAGCTCATGTTCCTATTTTATTAGGAAATACTATATTTCAGTTCAAGGTCATTCACCATGAAATCCCATTATTTGATATGATTTTTGGTGCTGATAATTTATCTTGCTTTTATCCGATCACCATCAATAAGCATGAAGTTTTGCTAGCAGAGAAGTATTCTCTTTATAAGAAGCATAGATATGAATGCAAAATCCCTTTGAAATCCAAGGTTCAGAAAAATGTAAATAATGATTGGATTATTAAATAGATTAGTTGTTTTAAAGTTGACATAGATCCTGTGCTTACAAAGATTATCAGAGATTGTTGTTCTAACAACCCTCTTGCATTCCAACACAAAAAAACTCATGTCTGTAATATAGATTTGCAGTTAATCACAGATCAGAATGGGAAAGCAGTTGAACCAAGATTCAAAGCTCACCATTCAGGTATGTCTCCTTCGCTACATCAAGAATGTTATGAAGAAATTAAGCAGTTAAAGGAACAAGGTTTGATTAGGGATTCACATAGTCCATGGGCGTGTGAAGCCTTTTATGTGAATAAAAGAAGTGAGCAAGTTAGGGGGAAGAAAAGATTAGTGATCAATTATATTCCTCTTAACAAACATGTTGTTCTAGTTCAACATCCAATTCCCTCCAAGGATGAAATCGTGCAGAGATTAACTGGCAATAAAGTGTATACTAAATTTGATTTAAAGTCTGGTTTTTGGCAGATACAGATAGCAGAAAAAGATAAATTTAAAACTGCATTCATTACTCCATTCGGGCAGTATGAATGGAATGTTCTTCCATTTTTCCTTAAGACTGCTCCCAGTATTTTCCAGAAAATGATGAATGAAATTTTGTTTGCTTACAGTCAGTTTATTATAGTTTATATAGATGATATTCTGGTCTTCAGCAAATCTCCTAAAGATCATTTAAAACATCTCCAATAGTTTTATTAGATAATTTATGATAATGGTTTAGTTCTTTCAGAAAAGAAAATGGTTGTATTTAAAGATGAAATTGATTTTCTTTGAATCACCATTAGATTAAGAAGTGTCAGTGTGCAGCCTCATGTCTTACAAAGTATACAGAATTTTCCTGATGAGATTCTTGATAAAACTATGTTACAGAGATTTTTAGGATGTGTGAATTATATTGCTGGACAATATTTCAATGTTGCTCAAGATAGAATATTACTCAATAAAAGATTGTCTAAAAAGCCTCCAGCTTGGTCAGAAGAAATGACTTCTGCAGTAAAAAGGATAAAATAGAAATGTGCTAATTTGCCTATTTTACAGTTGCCTGGTAATGGACAAAAAATTATTGAGACTAATGCCTCAGATCAGTATTGGGGTGCTGTCTTAAAAGAAAAGTTAACTGATGGAAGTGAAAAACCCTGCAGGTATGCTTCTGGTTCTTTTCAAAAAGCTCAGTTGAATTACCATTCAACTCATAAAGAGATTCTAGTTGTGATAAAAGCTATCTAAGCTTTTATGTTTTTCATCAGGTCAGAACATTTCATTATTCGTTCTGATTTAAAGAATTTTATGAGTATTTTAAATTCAGCTGATAATTTGAAAAAGGGTTCTGTCAGTAGATTAATCAGGTGGGCAACTTATCTATTAGATTTTGATTTCACTATTGAGCACATTCCTGGTTCAAAGAATTCTATAGCTGATTATCTGACCAGAGAATTTCAGGTTAAGAATATAATGACTGTTACTGAAATTCATGATGAATTTCATAGTCATATATGGCATTCAAGGCCATTGGTTCAAACTCAACTACAGAATGAGATAAGGAAATTAAAAGTTGAATCTTATGAAGCTGTAGATAAATTGAATTCTCATAATGTTGCCTGGAGTACTCACTATGCAGAGATTGAAGGACAAAATAGTGTTCATACTACACTATTAAACAGGCCTGGAAATAATCTTGATTTCATGGATCCAAATATCAGTATGTTAAAACAGATGATTTACAGGATGGGTATTACTTTTACTTTCAGATGGTCTACATTTTGGCCTAAGTTTAATCCTAGTCAAGAGAACTATTGGGAATCTGGAGACATGCCAGACTACATGTTTACTTTTCTTGATTATATTATGCCAAGGACTACATGCACTGAATATTTTGTTAATGTTGCTCCTAACATGTTGTGCAATATCTTTATTGCTCTAAGAATTCCTTTCAGGGTGTAGTTTGAACTATTCTTAGTTTAAAACCATCAATACAATGCCCATGCTATCATACAACCTGGATTACCAGTTGCTTCTATGTGGAGACACATTATTGTCAGTCATGAAGCACACTTTCTAGAAACGCCTGATGGACGTCTTTGTCGGATTCCTTTTGCATTATTCATGGACCATACTGCTAGTGATATTAATGATGATAATGGAGATATGGATGACAACTCACCATATTCTCCAGCTGACTCATATGAATTCAATGATGATGAATAATTACGGGGTCTATCTATAATAGTGAGTGGAGAGCACTATAACTCTCTTTTAGCATCATTATGGACCTCACCACGTGTTAAAGGCGGTATTCTGTCGACTGTGTCGATAGATTTTTATTTTCTTTTAGGCGGTGCGCAGTGGGCCCATAACCCACAGGTTTATCGCATCTTTTGTTTGCTTTTGTTGTAAACCGTTGATCTTGTTAGTTTGTAATATCCGTCGATATTCTCCTCCTTTTGCTATATAAGGGAGAGCTCGATGAGTTATTGGACAGATCATAACGGAGCAAGAAGTGGAGTCTATAGCATAAGTCTGTAAGTCTTCCTTTCAATTTGTAAGAGTCTTTTGGTTTTCTCTATGTTTATAATAAGAAAATGCGAGAAGTTATAAGAGATCCTATAGAATGGTATCAGAGCCATGTTTGAATTTTTAGCCAAGTGTTATGTTTGAAATATCTTATTTCTTTGTATCTCTTTTACTTTGATGCTATAGCTTGCTTGAGTTTTGTATCGTTATACTTTGGTTGTTTCGACTACTGTGATCTGGTATCACGTTCAATTCAGCGTTGAAGATAGGGAAGTGGCGTGGTCCCGTTTAAGCCGAGGAAGGGCGTGTTGTGGATCCGATTTAAGTACAGAAAATAGGCATCATAATGGAAGCTCTAGATCACCCAGTTGAAGTTCAACCTAGTATGTCTGATACTTGCACTCTTGATGAGTTATCTATGTCTACAGTAAATTCTGATACATTTGAAATAGATGAAGCTTCTCCTAGTCCTGCTTGGCATTTACCTGAGTTAAAACCCTCTGATGTTTATGCTAATCTCCCTTCATTTAATTTATTTGCTAAAACCAATATTAAAGTTGTAGAAAATGTCTTAAACCTCCAAACGCAAGATCAAGACAAATACTTTCTTCAAATCTTGTCTGAGAAATATATTCGTGCCCTCAAAGCTCAAAAGAAATATTCATTTTTGCATATAGGTGCTATTTCTTTAGGTTTTCAACCCTTGTTTCGCAAAGGTCTTAAATGCTAGTATGTTAGCCTGTCTTCTTGATAATCGACATCTCTACTTTGCTGATTGTTTACAAGCTGCTGTCCAGACTGGTCTTCATAATGGTTCTGTCTTTACCACAGTCTATCCCAATTTCCCTGTTGCTATACACCAAGAGAAAAACCTGAATCAAATCTTTAAATTATTTATTCAGACCCATGGTATTTATATGTTCGCTGGTTCTTGCCCGCTTGCTCTACATTACCAAGTCATGTACCGTCTGACTAATACCCTGTACCCTGCTATGAAAGTCTCGCCTGCGCCTGGCAAAAGCGTGGTGACAAAAGGCACATCACAAAGTCAGATTATGGCTTCTGAAGCTATCTCATGGTCTGAGTTAAAGTTCCCTCGTAAATGGATTGTGGATACAGAATTTATCCAGCCTGCTCGCCAGTCACTCCAAAGAGCTACCTCTGTTAAAGATTATTCAGATAAATCTGTTATTAGATTTGATGTTACAAAGAAACCTTCCTCAAGTTCAACTCTGTCATTTCAATCCCAATGTCTTCATCCTCAAAAGATTCATGACCCTCAAATAGATTCATTCTACTGTCCTGATTGCAAAAACATTCTTAAAAAGCCTAGCCATGCTGTGATCAATATGGTTAGCTCTAGAAGCAAGAGAGACATAGAATTGCAGAAATTATTTGAAAAAAATAAATAGTTGTTGTCTTACAAGAAGAATCTGCATATGGAAAGCACATCACAGGCTCCTTCGAGTTCTGATGATGGAGGTCATGTTTGGAAGACACCACAAGGAGACGAATCCTATAATGAGAAGGTATTCCCCAAAGCCTCTGACTTCAATCAATACTCACCAGATGGTAAAAACAGATCTCAGATGTATTATTTGAGAACTGCAGATAGATCAGTAGATCAGCCTACTGAAATAAGATTAATGAATTGGAATAATCTGGCCACAAAATGCATCAATAATAGAGTATCTAGTATTCAAGATAGTCTTGACCAGATTTCTAAAATGTTGAAGAGTATTGAGTTGTATCAGAAAGGTGATATAGCTAAAGCTTTAAAAACTATGGATATTAATACTGGGGTTCATTCAGCTCATATCCAGCAGAAAGTTGAGAAAGAAATTCAAAAAGTAATTCAGAAAGAAGAACACATAAGTAGTAAGATAGATACAGTTATTACTGGTCATCAGGATATAACACATAGTCAGGAAGAATTAAAGTCTGAAGTATCAGATGTAGAAACTAAAGTAGATACTATCATTTCTGGTATTGACTCTTTACATAAAGAAGTTTTTTCCCAACAGCAACAGCTTGCTTTGCTTCCTACACAGTCAATCCAGCCTATAGAGATTCAACATCTAAGTCTAGATATAACTGAAGCTGGTATTCTTGAGTGGGATACAGTTGCAAGAATAAAAAAAGAAGAAATCTACAAGTCTATTGTCCCTCCTTTGGTTATGAAAGCTCTTCAATTAACAATTGATAAAGCTTTCAAGATAGGCATGGTTAAAATTAGTGAACCAGAAAAGTTCAGTTATTTCTCTGAAGGAGAATCTTCTAAACAGCCTTTAGATAGTAATATAAGAACTCTGGGATTACAACCTTTCTTTTGGCAATTCAATTGTGAACCACCTGCTGAAAGGAAAAAGATATGTCATGCTATGCTCTCATGGGCTAGTGTGCAAATGTATGGCTTAAAGAAAGAAGCAAAATTTGTAGCACAATAGATAATTAATGGATTCATTGGTAATATAAAGGAATGGTGGGATGCCGGTCATAGTGTGTATAAGGATGCAATAGTAAACCATGCAGAGCCTGTTCCATGCTTATGTCAAGCTATCTACAATGAATTTGTTGGTGTTATAGAAGATGAAAGAGAAGCCAACAAATCTAAATTCCTCAGAGCTCAGTGTTGTGATATGTCTAGAATAGAAGAGTATATGTGTAAAATGGAAAATCTGTTATATGGAGCTGGTGAAATGTTTAACCCAGCATATAAGGTTAGATATATTGAGTCTTTCCGAAATATTTTGTAAAAAAATATAAAAATGCTATGGGTGAACAGTTTTCAAATATGTCTTTTGGTAGAATAAACCAGTATATCAGAAAGACTAATCAAAAGCTGTGTGAAGAGCGAAAAGCTCATAAGGAAACAATGCAATTTCATAAACAGCTTGGGATTAAGTTTTGTAATTCTTTAGAAGATAGTTATGGTTGTTCTGGTAGTCCCCAACATTATAGAAAATAGAGATATAAGTAGAAGTATAAACAGAAACCTGCTTGCCAGTGTTCAATGAAGCCCTCTAGATGGTCTTCAGGAAAGCCCAAATATAGGAATAAGAAATTTTTTCAGAAAAAGATATTTAGAAAAAAGAAACACGGGTTTCAGAAAGCCCCTGTTAAGTGTTTTCTTTGTCAAGGAAATCATTATGCCAGTAAATGTCCTCAGAAAAAGGATAATTCTAAGAAAGTTAATTTCATTCAAAGCCATGAAATTAATGAAGATGAATATGTTTTAATACCTGCTGATGATGCTCAATATGAGTCTGATTTTGAATATACTGATCAAGAATCAGATGATAATAGAATTAATATGAATAATGAAGAAGTTGATTCTGAGTCAGAATTTTCATCAGACTATGAATCAGAAATTGGTTTTCAGATACATATGAATAGCATGCAATATTCAACAAATCAGTTTTCTAATAGTTTAAGTCTGTCTCAGCAGTTAACACAGTTAAAAAATAGATATGATAGTCTGCCTGCATATATGATGTCAAAAAAGATGTTTCTTCAGTCTCAAATCCAAGATACTGAAAGAAAATATTTACAGCAATTAGAATATATGCAGAATCAAAAGAATTCATTGTCTTCACAATTTTCTCAGCAAACTCTTAGTAAAGGAAAAGAAATTGCTAATCCTTCTTTTCCAGATCTTCATAGGAAAGAATGGCAAACAAAGCATATTAAAACACTACAGCTCTTCCTGAAAAAGGCTCAAACAGAGTTAGAAACTCTTTTAAGGGAAGAAGCAGATGAGGAAGATGAAGAACAAAAATTTGAAGAAGAATTAATCAGAGTTGATGATGCTGCTGAAGCAGAATATGATGCCACTTACATGATAGTAGATAATAACATACATCAAGTTTCTGTTCATGAAATCAATAATCCTGTCTGTGAAGTAAGTATTAAATGGAAAGGATTTCAAGCTTATGCATTAGATGTAATGCTTGATACTGGTGCAGATGCTTCACTTGCTAGATTTCATGCAATTCCTAGTGATAAATGGGTTCCTGATTTTGTGAGATTGACCTTCAATAGAAAAATAGTTATATCAGAGTATTCAGCTCATGTTCCTATTTTATTAGGAAATACTATATTTCAGTTCAAGGTCATTCACCATGAAATCCCATTATTTGATATGATTTTTGGTGCTGATAATTTATCTTGCTTTTATCTGATCACCATCAATAAGCATGAAGTTTTGCTAGCAGAGAAGTATTCTCTTTATAATAAGGATAGATATGAATGCAAAATCCCTTTGAAATCCAAGGTTTAGAAAAATGTAAATAATGATTGGATTATTAAACAGATTAGTTGTTGTAAAGCTGACATAGATCCTGTGCTTACAAAGATTATCAGAGATTGTTGTTTTGACAACCCTCTTGCATTCCAGCATAGAAAAACTCATGTCTATAATATAGATTTGCAGTTAATCATAGATCAGAATGGGAAAATAGTTGAACCAAGATTCAAAGCTCACCATTCATGTATGTCTCCTTCACTGCGTCAAGAATGCTATGAAGAAATTAAGCAGTTAAAGGAACAAGGTTTGATTAGGGATTCACATAGTCCATGGGCGTGTGAAGCCTTTTATGTGAATAAAATAAGTGAGCAAGTTAGGGGAAAGAAAATATTACTGATCAATTATATTCCTCTTAACAAACATGTTGTTCCAGTTCAACATCCAATTCCCTCCAAGGATGAAATCCTGTAGAGATTAACTGGCAGTAAAGTGTATAGTAAATTTGATTTAAAGTCTGGTTTTTGGTAGATATAGATAGCAAAAAAAGATATGTTTAAAACTGCATTCATTACTCCATTCAGGCAGTATGAATGGAATGTTCTTCCATTTGGCCTTAAGACTGCTCCCAGTATTTTCCAGAAAATGATGAATGAAATTTTTTCTGCTTACAGTCAGTTTATTATAGTTTATATAGATGATATTTTGGTCTTCAGCAAATCTCCTAAAGATCATTTAAAACATCTCCAACAGTTTTATCAGATAATTTATGATAATGGTTTAGTTCTTTCAGAAAAGAAAATGGTTGTATTTAAAGATGAAATTGATTTTCTTGGAATCACCATTAGATTAGGAAGTGTCAGTGTGCAGCCTCATGTCTTACAAAGTATACAAAATTTTTCTGATGAGATTCTTGATAAAACTATGTTACAGAGATTTTTAGGATGTGTGAATTATATTGCTAGACAATATTTCAATGTTGCTCAAGATAGAATATTACTCAATAAAAGATTGTCTAAAAAGCCTCCAGCTTGGTCAGAAGAAATGACTTCTGCAGTAAAAAGGATAAAACAGAAATGTGCTAATTTGCCTGTTTTGCAGTTGCCTAGTAATGGACAAAAAATTATTGAGACTGATGCCTCAGATCAGTATTGGGGTGCTATCTTAAAAGAAAAGTTAACTGATGGAAGTGAAAAACCCTGTAGGTATGCTTCTGGTTCTTTTCAGAAAGCTCAGTTGAATTACCATTCAACTCATAAAGAGATTCTAGCTATGATAAAATCTATCCAAGCTTTTATGTTTTTCATCAGGTCAGAACATTTCATTATTCGTTCTAATTTAAAGAATTTTATGAGTATTTTAAATTCAGCTGATAATTTGAAAAGGGGTTTTATCAATAGATTAATCAGGTGGGCAACTTATCTATTAGATTTTGATTTCACTATTGAGCACATTCCTGGTTCAAAGAATTCTATAGCTAATTATCTGACCAGAGAATTTCAGGTTAAGAATATAATGACTATTACTGAAATTCGAGATGAATTTCATAGTCATATATGGCGTTCAAGGCCATTGGTTCAAGCTCAGCTACAGAATGAGACAAGGAAATTAAAAGCTGAATCTTATCAAGCTGCAAATAAATTGAATTCTCATAATGTTGCCTGGAGTACTCACTATGCAGAGATTGAAGGACAAAATAGTGTTCATACTACACTATTAAACAGGCCTGGAAATAACCCTGATTTCATGGATCCAAATATCAGTATGTTAAAATAGATGATTTATAGGATGGGTACTACTTTTACTTTTAGATGGTCTACATTTTGGCCTAAGTTTAATCCTAGTCAAGAGAACTATTGGGAATCTGGAGACATGCCAGACTACATGTTTACTTTTCTTGATTATATTATGCCAAGGACTACATGCACTGAATATTTTGTTAATGTTGCTCCTAACATGTTGTGTAATATCTTTATTGCTCTAAGAATTCCTTTTAGGGTGCAGTTTGAACTATTCTTAGTTCAAAACCATCAATACAATGCCCATGATGTCATACAACCTGGATTACCAGTTGCTTCTATGTGGAGACGCATTACTGTCAATCATGAAGCACACTTTCCAGAAATGCCTGATGGATATCTTTGTCGGATTCCTTCTGCATTATTCATGGACCATACTGCTAGTGATACTAATGATGATAATGGAGATACGGATGACAACTCACCATATTCTCCAGCCGGCTCATACGAATTCAATGATGATGACTAATTACGGGGTCTGTTCGTAATAGTGAGTGGAGAGCACTATAACTCTCTTTTAGCATCATTGTGGACCTCACCACGTGTTAAAGGTGGTATTCTATCAGCTGTGTTGATAGATTTTTATTTGCTTTTTGGCGGTGCACAGTGGGCCCATAACCCACAGGTTTATCGCATCTTTTGTTTGCTTTTGTTGTAACCTGTTGATCTTGTCGGTTTGTAATATCCGTCGATCTTCTCCTCCTTTTGCTATATAAGGGAGAGCTCGATGATTTATTGGACAGATCATAACGGAGCAAGAAGTGGAGTCTATAGCATAAGTCTGTAAGTCTTCCTTTCAATTTGTAAGAGTCTTTTGGTTTTCTCTATGTTTATAATAAGAAAGTGCGAGAAGTTATAAGAGATCCTGTAGAATGGTATCAGAGCCATGTTTGAATTTTTAGCCAAGTGTTATGTTTGAAATATCTTATTTCTTTGTATCTCTTTTACTTTGATGCTATAGATTGCTTGAGTTTTGTATCGTTATACTTTGGTTGTTTCGACTACTGTGATCTGGTATCGCGTTCAATTCAGCATTAAAGATAGGGAAGTGGGGTGGTCCCGTTTAAGCTGAGGAAGGGCGTGTTGTGGATCTGATTTAAGTACCAAAAATAGGCGTCATAATGGAAGCTCTAGATCACCCAGTGGAAGTTCAACCTAGTATGTCTGATACTTGCACTCTTGATGAGTTATCTGTGTCTACAGTAAATTCTGATACATTAGAAATAGATGAAGCTTCTCCTAGTCCTGCTTGGCACTTACCTGAGTTAAAACCCTCTGATGTCTATGCTAATCTCCCGTCTTTTAATTTTTTTGCTAAAACTAATATTAAAATTGTAGAAAATGTCTTAAACCTGCAAACGCAAGATTAAGACAAATACTTTCTTCAGATCTTGTTTGAGAGAGATATTCGTGCCCTCAAAGCTCAAAAGAAATATTCATTCTTGCATATAGGTGTTATTTCTTTAGGTTTTCAACCATTGTTTCGCAAAGGCTTAAATGCTAGTATGTTATCCTGTCTTCTTGATAATCGCCATCTCTACTTTGCTGATTGTTTACAAGCTGCTGTCCAGACTGGTCTTCATAATGGTTCTATCTTTACCACAGTCTATCCCAATTTCCCTGTTGCAATACACCAAGAGAAGAACCTAAATCAAATCTTTAAATTATTTATTCAAACCCATGGTATTTATATGCTCACTGGTTCTTGCCCGCTTGCTCTACATTACCAAGTCACGTATCGTCTGACTAATACCCTGTACCCTGCTATGAAAGTCTCACCTGCGCCTGGCAAAAGCGTGGTGACAAAAGGTACATCACAAAGTCAGATTATGGCTTCTGAAGCTATCTCATGGTCTGAGCTAAAGTTTCCTCAAAAAGGGATTGTGGATACAGAATTCATCCAGCCTGCTCGCCAGTCACTCCAAAGAGCTACCTTTGTTAAAGATTACCCAGACAAATCTATTATCAAATTTGATGTTACCAAGAAACCTTCCTCAAGTTCAACTCTGTCATTTCCATCTCAATGTCTTCATCCTCAAAAGATTCATGACCCTCAAATAGATTCATTCTACTGTCCTGATTGCAAAAACATTCTTAAAAAGCCTAGCCATGCGGTGATCAATATGTTTAGCTCTAGAAGCAAGAGAGACATAGAATTGCAGAAATTATTTGAGAAAAATAAACAGTTGTTGTCTTATAAGAAGAATCTGCATATGGAAAGCACATCATAGGCTCCTTCGAGTTCTGATGATGGAGGTCATGTTTGGAAGACACCACAAGGAGATGAATCCTATAATGAGAAGGTATTCTCCAAAGCCTCTGACTTCAATCAATACTCACCAGATGGTAAAAACAGATCTCAGATGTTTTATTTGAGAACTGTAGATAGATCAATAGATCAACCTACTGAAGTAAGATTAATGAATTGGAATAATCTGGCCATAAAATGCATCAATAATAGAGTATCTAGTATTCAAGATAGTCTTGACCAGATTTCTAAAATGTTGAAGAGTATTGAATTGTATCAGAAAGGTGATATAGCTAAAGCTCTAAAAACTATGGATATTAATACTGGGGTTCATTCAGCTCACATCCAGTAGAAAGTTGAGAAAGAAATTCAAAAAGTAATTCAGAAAGAAGAAGACATTAGTAGTAAAATAGATACAGTTATTACTGGTCATCAGGATATAGCACATAGTCAGGAAGAGTTAAAGTCTGAAGTATCAGATGTAGAAACTAAAGTAGATACTGTCATTTCTGGTATTGACTCTTTACATAAAGAAGTTTTTTCCCAACAGCAACAGCTTGCTTTGCTTCCTACACAGTCAATCCAGCCTACAGAGATTCAACCTCTAAGTCTAGATATAACTGAAGCTGGTATTCTTGAGTGGGATACAGTTGCAAGAATAGAAAAAAGAAGAAATCTACAAGCCTATTGTCCCTCCTTTGGTTATGAAAGCTCCTCAGTTAATAATTGATAAAGCTTTCAAGATAGGCATGGTTAAAATTAGTGAACCAGAAAAGTTCAGTTATTTCTCTGAAGGAGAATCTTCTAAACAGCCTTTAGATAGTAATATAAGAACTCTGGGATTACAACCTTTCTTTTGGCAATTCAATTGTGAACCACCTGTTGAAAGGAAAAAGATGTGTCATGCTATGCTCTCATGGGCTAGTGTGCAAATGTATGGCTTAAAGAAAGAAGCAAAATTTGTAGCACAACAGATAATTAGTGGATTCATTGGTAATATAAAGGAATGGTGGGATGCCGGTCATAGTGTGTATAAGGATGCAATAGTAAACCATGCAGAGCCTGTTCCATGCTTATGTCAAGCTATCTACAATGAATTTGTTGGTGCTATAGAAGATGAAAGAGAAGCCAACATATCTAAATTCCTCAGAGCTCAGTGTTGTGATATGTCTAGAATAGAAGAGTATATGTGTAAAATGGAAAATCTGTTATATGGAGCTAGTGAAATGTTTAACCCAGCATACAAGGTTAGATATATTGAGTCTTTCCCTAAATATTTTGCAAAAAAATATAAAAATGCTATGGGTGAACAGTTTTCAAATATGTCTTTTGCTAGAATAAACCAGTATATCAGAAAGACTAATCAAAAGCTGTGTGAAGAGCGAAAAGCTCATAAGGAAACAATGCAATTTCATAAACAGCTTGGGATTAAGTTTTGTAATTCTTTAGAAGATAGTTATGGTTGTTCTAGTAGTCCCCAGCATTATAGAAAATAGAGATATAAGCAGAAGTATAAACAGAAACCTGCTTGCCAGTGTTCAATGAAGCCCTCTAGATGGTCTTCAGGAAAGCCCAAATATAGGAATAAGAATTTTTTTTAGAAAAAGATATTTAGAAAAAAAGAAACACGGGTTTCAGAAAGCCCCTGTTAAGTGTTTTCTTTGTCAAGGAAATCATTATGCCAGTAAATGTCCTCAGAAAAAGGATAATTCTAAGAAAGTTAATTTCATTCAAAGCCATGAAATTAATGAAGATGAATATGTTTTAATACCTGCTGATGATGCTCAATATGAGTCTGATTTTGAATATACTGATCAAGAATCAGATGATAATAGAATTAATATGAATAATGAAGAAGTTGATTTTGAGTCATACTTTTCATCAGACTATGAATCAGAGATTTGTTTTTAGATACATATGAATAGTATGTAATATTCAAGAAATCAGTTTTCTGATAGTTTAAGTCTCTCTCAGCAGTTAACACAGTTAAAAAATAGATATGATAGTCTGCTTGCATATATGATGTCAAAAAAGATGTTTCTTCAGTCTCAAATCCAAGATACTGAACGAAAATATTTACAGCAATTAGAATATATGTAGAATCAAAAGAATTCATTGTCTTCACAATTTTCTCAGCAAACTCTTAGTAAAGGAAAAGAAATTGCTAATCCTTCTTTTCTAGATCTTCATAGGAAAGAATGGCGAACAAAGCGTATTAAAACACTACAGCTCTTCCTGAAAAAGGCTCAAATAGAATTAGAAACTCTGTTAAGGGAAGAAGCAGATGAGGAAGATGAAGAACAAAAATTTGAAGAAGAATTAATCAGAGTTGTTGATGCTGCTGAAGCAGAATATACTGCCACTCACATGACAGTAGATAATAACATACATCAAGTTTATGTTCATGAAACCAATAATCCTGTCTGTGAAGTAAGTATTAAATGGAAAGGATTTCAAGCTTATGCATTAGATGTAATGCTTGATACTGGTGCAGATGCTTCACTTGCTAGATTTCATGCAATTCCTAGTGATAAATGGGTTCCTGATTTTGTGAGATTGACCTTCAATAGAAAAATAGTTATATCAGAGTATTCAGCTCATGTTCCTATTTTATTAGGAAATACTATATTTCAGTTCAAGGTCATTCACCATGAAATCCCATTATTTGATATGATTTTTGGTGCTGATAATTTATCTTGCTTTTATCCGATCACCATCAATAAGCATGAAGTTTTGCTAGCAGAGAAGTATTCTCTTTATACGAAGCATAGATATGAATGTAAAATCCCTTTGAAATCTAATATTCATAAAAATGTAAATAATGATTGGATTATTAAATAGATTAGTTGTTGTAAAGCTGACATAGATCCTGTGCTTACAAAGATTATCAGAGATTGTTGTTTTGACAACCCTCTTGCATTCCAGTATAGAAAAACTCATGTCTGTAATATAGATTTGCAGTTAATCACAGATCAGAATGGGAAAATAGTTGAACCAAGATTCAAATCTCACCATTCAGGTATGTCTCCTTCACTGCGTCAAGAATGCTATGAAGAAATTAAGCAGTTAAAGGAATAAGGTTTGATTAGGGATTCACATAGTCCATGGGCGTGTGAAGCCTTTTATGTAAATAAAAGAAGTGAGCAAGTTAGGGGGAAGAAAATATTAGTGATCAATTATATTCCTCTTAACAAACATGTTGTTCCAGTTCAACATCCAATTCCCTCCAAGGATGAAATCCTACAGAGATTAACTGGCAGTAAAGTGTATAGTAAATTTGATTTAAAGTCTAGTTTTTGGCAGATACAGATAGCAGAAAAAGATAAGTTTAAAACTGCATTCATTACTCCATTCGAGCAGTATGAATGGAATGTTCTTCCATTTGGCCTTAATACTGCTCACAGTATTTTCCAGAAAATGATGAATGAAATTTTTTCTGCTTACAGTCAGTTTATTATAGTTTATATAGATGATATTCTGGTCTTCAGCAAATCTCCTAAAGATCATTTAAAACATCTCCAATAGTTTTATTAGATAATTTATGATAATGGTTTAGTTCTTTCAGAAAAGAAAATGGTTGTATTTAAAGATGAAATTGATTTTCTTGGAATCACCATTAGATCAGGAAGTGTCAGTGTGCAGCCTCATGTCTTACAAAGTATACAGAATTTTCCTGATGAGATTCTTGATAAAACTATGTTACATATATGTGTGTGTGTGTGTGTGTGTGTGTGTGTGTGTGTGTGTGTGTGTGTGTGTGTGTGTGTGTGTGTGTGTGTGTGTGTACATATATATATGTATATGTATAAATATATATATATATATATATATATATGTATATATATATATATATATATGTACATATATATATATATGTACATATATATATCTATATATATACATATATATATATCTATAGACACACACACACACACACACACACACACACACACACACACACACACACACACACACACACACACACACACACACACACACACACACACACACACACACACACATATTTAAATGATTCATAATCTCTCATACTTCTATGGTTTTTCTCTAGGCCCCTAACCTCATCTTGAGCTATGATATACTTCTTTATTCATGCTGCTTGTATATACATTATATGAATGTAAGCTTAGGATGGGTTATATATATAGCATTGTCTAATACTCTTAAACATCATTATTAGGTTAAAAGTGATCTGGTACTTTTTTTATATTCACCTAAACCCAAGGTTCCCATGATAAAACATTACATATTCTTTTAGGACACTTGAAGGTAAGTTTACATCTCTCTAGTCCAGATTGTAGGTTTATTTAGAAATTCTAGACCAATTAAACTGTTGTTCACTTTTTAATTATATTTTTCTAAACATAAAATGATTAAATTAAACTTATTTTATTCTGATATCAAGGAATAGATAACATAAATCTTTATTTATACCTCTTGTTGTTTATCCTCAATCATTCTGTATGCAGGTGAATAGGTTGGCTTGTATGTATACAATCTAGATATTCATTTGATTGTGCTTTATTTTCCTTATTAATTTATCATGGTGACATGTGACATGTAATGGATATTATTATTGAATTCTTTACCAACATTTTAACAAATCAAATTACTTGAAACATTCCCTTGAAACTCACATAGTCATCTCTAAGTGCATAGTTTATACTTAGCCTCATAGATCACTTGGAGTGTGAAGTGAGATAATAATTTGATCATTAAATCCTCAATTATAATTGTATACATATCTAAGATATATTCACATAAATAACACACTTTTTTACTCACTTGAAACCATATTTATCTAATCAAGGTTCATCTCAACTTAGGTAAAAGGACCTATAGGCCTATTTTTCTCATGCTTTCAACCTTCTGATGATGCAAATATTGATATTTTAAACCCTAAGAATGTTTTATAATTTCCTATTTAAATTTAATATGATTAAAATTATCTCATACACATTTTAAAATTCTATACAAGTCCTTTAAAAACCACCTTTATGTAAACAACCTTCTTCACAGTCTCAAACCAAGACATCACATGCTACCTGGAGAATGTATTGTTGGAGTGAAGTAGTGGAGAAACCAATGGACTTGTAGATAATTTGGAGGAGATAAATTTTATGGTAAACCTTAATCCACATTAATTTTTTATTTAAAATATTGAAACAGATAATATACCATGGCATCTAACTTGCAAATTATGCACACATAGAGATTTATTTTTCTCTTGAGCTCAACTGTGCCAAGTGTGGTTTATAATATCATATTATATATATTAAAATACCCTATACATCCTATATAATTTATCATATGCCTCAAAATAGTCTAAAATTATCATTTCAAGGAAAGAAATTTATCTTGTGGGGTTTGTAGGCAGTTTTAGATCACCCTAGGGTCTTAATGATTATTAATAAATATTTGGTAATTAATATGAGAAAAAAATCCATTAATTTTAATCTCATTTAGACCCCATTATTTTTTTAAAATATCATACATTGGTCTCTCTCCTCTGTCCATATTGAGCATGTGAAGATGACCCTTACTACCTTGCCAAGAGAGTGATGAAGGAAAGGATGCAAATTTTGAATTACCCAGACTTGTACCTAAAAACCAAGAATTATTATGATATATATAATATTAAACTACACCTATGTAATGTTTTGACCTAAAAGTTAGTCTTTTTTATATGTATAAGTGCTTAAAACTACACTTTTAGAGGTTAAACTTGCAAAACTAAAGTGGTCTGACATCTATGACATACATGTAAGTTATGAAACTCATTAAAAAATATTTTAAAAAAGTGTTTGTGTGGATAATTCACCTTTAATATATTTTTATTGCATTGGAATTAGTTATAATCACTTTTCTCCTCAATTTCACTTACCTTAAACTTTGAAAATTACCTTAATCTCTCCAAACAAGTATCAAATGTTCATCAAAGGTAATGAATGCATGATACGACTTTGAGGGACACCTAATAACCTATGACACATTTTACAAAGATCCTTCACATCATGACATGAATAGACTAATATACAACCAAAATAAAACATTGCCTTAATTTTGTCAAATTGACCTTAAAATATGCTAATAAGACCTTATAAATATCATTTAAAGACTATAAAGGCATGTAATGGGATATTAACAAGGTTGATAAAACATGAAAATAAAATTTAAACTTATAAGGTTTGACCTTTTTTATGATGGGTGTCAAAAATGGTCAATACTGCCCATATCAATAATGTTAGCCTCAATCAAATCTTATATCCTATGTTTTAGGATTATGCATTTGTTTGTTGTATGGCCTAGTGCTTTTTGATACTTACATAATGTGTTAGAATTATAATTATTTATAGGAGGCCATGTTGTATAAACTTATTTAATGTGAGGGAGAGATATGATATGGCATTCCAAGATCTATTTTAAAACATGTGTTAGTGACTCTAGAAGATTGGTGAAGATTTAGTGTTGAGGACGAGATTAAACCAATCTAGGAGATGGCTCTGAAGTTATGTTAACTGTGGCCTTTTGATCACTCTTATTTTGTGGTGGCTATTACCTTATATGGAGGTTTATTTTAACTCTTAACATTTGATTCTAATATATTAGTATAATTTAGTTTTCTCATTGATAAAAGCTTGACCTTTCTTTCTTTTAATGTTGCACAAATATGTGAATGTAGGAAACTTCTTAAACAAGATATCTTCATGTAATGTTGGTAAAAGAATTTGTTTGAGCATTTCATAAAGATATTTATCTACCATGGGGATATTCCATTTATTTAATATAGTCTTGTATCATTAGACATATTCTATGAAAGGTTTATTTGACTTTTTATTTCAACTATGCAACTTAAACATATGAGATCTTGTCACTGATATTAATGGAAAAGTGTGCTAAAAACATGTCATCCAAAGGATTAAACACTATGATAAATTGATTTAGTCAATCATAAAAACACTATAGGGCATAATCCTTTAAAATGCATGGAAAAAACTTTATTAGAATCTAATTGTTGGACATGTTGCCCAAACATTATGCATGAAAAGCTATGAGATATTACTCTAGGTAACCCTTGCCATCACATAATGTAATCTTAGGTGCCACAAATATAGATGGAAGGGTATTTTTTTCTATGTGATGTGTCAAAGGTGCATTTAAGATAATACTATAATCCAAGGCATGTGATGTCCTAATGGCTCCCTTCTCAAGATGTAACACCTTAGCCTATAGAGGATGAATCTCATGAATAAGGGATTGTACATCTAGAGTGGAGGAATTAGCCACAATAGGTGTATCTATCAATGAAGTATGTTGAATAAAAATTTGAGGTTATGTTGGTTGAGTTGGCCCTACTATAGGTGTAATGATGTTATTAACTAGGGAAGTTAAATATTGACCAGTATTTATTTTGTTCTTGACTTCTAATATGGCTTGGAGGATTTTACTAATGTAAATCCTATGTTGTATTAAAGGGTTGAGTAGTCTAAATCATATAAATAATATGCATAAAATAACCAATTATTTTTTATAAATTTTTACTATATTTGACTTTATAAAAATATTAATAAATATGTGTAAATAAAGACTTATCTATAAAACATCTAATACAAATGATCCAAGTGCTAAAAACTAAGTTATGAATAGGTTTTAGTGTCATCAATAGGATCCCTATATCAAAGCCCCTCCTAGATAGTAACACAACATTTGGATAGTATCACCATATAGCTCTAGTGTCTTAAAAATGTGTCTAGTGTCCTTTGTGTAGGATTGATCTAAATTTATGGGTGCACCTCCACCTATGTTTTTGGGTTCTATTCCTACACACACAAAGTTTATAACTCTGTGTTATGCATGTAATAGCTTATTTGTGATGTAATTCCTCATCCTCTATACATGTAAAGAATGATGTAAAATGTCTATTCATTAGTAATATAGGTTTTACATCCTCAACACCCTACTATGAAGTGATTTACCTACATATCAGTACTTTGAGGAGGGATCAATCCCAATTTAGATCTCCCAACCTAAGTGCTAGTGCAAATGCAAGTGATGATAGAATGATAGTGGTCTTGAATAACTTGAATGTGCTTGATACTAGAAATCTATAAAATTTAAGCTTAGGGAAGTTATAGATGGTAATATGCAAAATTAGGGAAAATAAGGATTAATAACCATAAGTTTACGTAACTCATTTTGTGTTTCAATATTTAATTTGCATATAACAACTATCTAGTGGATAGAGGACTAAAATTCATGTATTTATAGTGTTATGTAGCTTGTAAAGATAATAAAATATGTTTAGGCCAACCTTAAGAGGGTTTTAGATATGAAAATATATATGTTTAGGAAAGATAGAGTAAGAGAAATTATCACCATTTTGGGGACACTAGCACCACATGGCTCTAGTTTATTTAATGTGGTGTTAATGTCTAGTCAAAAGATTGATGGGCATAAAGGGCAAAGATCAATAAATGAGGGTCTAATAATGCATTTAAGATAAATAAGGATGCTTATGGTTTGTATAAAGGATTTGAAAGTGTGATAATAAGATCTAGGATAGGTATAGGGCTAGGCTGGGAATAGGTTGTCTCAAGTAACACTCTTATCACTCAAATACCACTTTTAGGTGATTACAAATTACACTACTTTTTTTATGCTTCAAAGAGGGCTCAAATAAAATTTAGTTATCTTAATTATGTGTGTCTATGAAATGATAAATGAAAATTTAGATGTTCTTTCACCTATTTACCCTTGTCACAAGCATAAAAAATGTACTTGTAACCTTCAATGTTTCAAATGTAGCTCTGATGATTTAATATAAGTAAATTTAATTTTGTATAGCTCTTGTAAAGTAATAATATTTTTTCCAAATGTCTCCTACCAACTATGTATATATAGGAATATTTTTGAAATTAAACTAAGGACCTAGTGGCATGATAAAGTAGACCCAAAATAAAATTAAATATGCCAAATCAATGGCTATAAATGGAAGTATACCTAAATAAATAACTAAAATATCAAGGGTTGTTACATCTCAATTACATCTCTAGATTTGATAACCTATTCATTTGTGTATTTGATGGTTATTGATTGGGTAATTAATACTTTTTAAGCTAAATTTTATATACTGATGTATGTATAGTTATATGTTGCTTATTTACATGATCGTTAACTTATTGAGTTAGTTTTACTTGTATGTTATGTACATATTGATCAGGATTACCTAGTTCATTACTATAGTATATTATGGATTTTATCTTGATTTAGGGTAACTACCTTTGTTGTTTCAAGGTGGATATAGGATAGAGTCCATCCCTCAAACTATGATGGAGGGAGAGCATCATCAGAGAGGGTGGAGTAGAAGGAAGCAGTTTGGGGGATGATAGAGTGAAAAATGGGAACCCTTCACACACCACAAATAATAGAATCTACTTTATATTCATTGTTTGATTTAAATGGATTCTAGTATGATTTTGGTTGATATTATGTTTGTTGTATTTAAATATTGGTACTATACTCTAATATGGTTGTGTTTTTGTGATTGTAAGGTTGAAACTCTTATATGTTGTCTTACTTAACTTACCTCATGTGATTATGTTGCCATAACTTGTGCTTTGGAATGTTTGTGAATGTTTTTGGAAATATCCATTTTAAACATCAAAATAATATTTCAAGGGAAGTAGTTTTTTTTTTTTTTGTATAGTATAATAGTATAGAGGAAAAATGACTCAATTGCTTTGTGTGTTTGATAATTATTAATTTGGATAAGTTATTAAGGTGTGTTTAAATTTTAATTAGATACCAATATAATTATAAGCCAATGTTAATAGTTATAATGTTTAAATGAATATTGTGTTAAGTCAATATTATTTGGGGATATATGTTAAAGGATTATTATTATTATGAGGAAAGTTCACAAAATTATGGTTTTGTGTGGAGTTGAATTGTGTTAATATTTCCATTATGAAAAAAAAATACTTCAGTTGGGATTGCAAGGTAAAACATTTAGTCACTCCTAGTATTCTAATAGTTGGGTTGGACATGCATAGACTTTTTCATGGAACTCATTATGATTACAGATAATTTTGATAGAGATATATGGGGGTTTTGTTAGTATAAAAATAACATCAAAAGGGTTTAAAATATGGGGATGATATGATGACAGATAGACATGGTAGACATGAAGAAGGGGAAGGGTTCGAGTAATATTTGAAAAGAGCAATATGAATTTAGCAAAGCTATGAATTCTTTTACCAAGTAGGGACTATTAGTTAAATTCATAGTTTTAATGTATGAATTAAATCAATAAACTTGGTGATTTCTTAATTGAATACGATTTTTATTTTTCATTATTTTGAATTGTAGAAAAATAAGGGTTATATAATTGGCAATGTGGATGGGTTCGGTCCATCCATAGAGCCAAATATATGACTATGTAAACCCTATTTGAACAACTTCATTTCCAAAATAATACTTTGAGTTATTTGTAATTATAATATTTTGAGTTCTTTGGAAATATAATATTTTGACTTCTTTGAAAATATTCTGAGTTCTTTACCAATATAATACTTTGAGTTCTTTGTAAATATAACATTTTGAGTTCTTTGCAAATATTTTGAGTTCTTTACCAATATAATACGCAGTTCATTGTAAATATAATATTCTAAGTTATTTTCAAATATTATGAGTTATTTACCAATATAATACTTTGATTTATTTGCAAATATAAATTATGGAGTTGTAATGTAGAAATCATGTGTATTTTGGAAGGGTTAAACTAAAATGAGAAAATTTAGATGATCTGTAGAAATGTTTATCAATGACACTTAGAGGGTGGAAAACCTTAAATATGAAACCGTAGGTAAAATTTGAAGATAGATTTATTTTTTAGTTGAGTTTACATGTAGACCCTATTTTGGGTTATGCTCAGTTTATTAAATATAATATTGAGTCATCTTCTTCAATATATAAATGTACTAGCTTATTTTAAATTAGGTCAAGATTATTTAATCCAAAATAAGGGCATGATTGTCTATGAGGTTAGTCTAGGTAGAAAATTATGAGGCATCATGCAATTATAAACATGTAGGATTGTCTGATTGATTGGTTATTCACTTTAGTTATATTTTAGAGTTTCATTTTAGTTTGGTTTTGAAAATAGATACATCTTACAATAAATAATATTGTTGTGTAAACTTGATTTATGTACTTACATTTATATAAGTGAACTGGAAATAACTTATCACAACCTATTGAGATATAAATGAATGTATTAATTCATATATATATTGAAATTTATTTGTCAATATATATAACTAGGTCTATTTAAGACTATGCATCATAAGAAATGATAAGTTGTGGTTAGTTGGTTATAAGGAAATATAATACAATAATAAATCTATAGTTAATTCTCTATTATATTTTGGAAATAATTTAATATAATTATGTGTTTGATATTTTTATAGAAGTATATGTGATAATCACTAATGATAGACTAAAGACTATTCTAACTTGAGTATACCATATGCATATATGCATTACCTATTGGATTTAATAAAATAAAATGTAGATATAATAACTAAAGTTAATTGTTGACCATTTTTTACCCAATAGGCCAAAAATCAGTCCCCTTTTGTCCCTACTATTCTAGGCCAATTCATTTTTTGATTTTGCATGAATCTATCCATTTCTATGAACTATGTAGGTTAGTCTTTTGGCACATAAAGAATCAATTTTAGAAAGTGCTAGGTTGTGCAAGGCTTCTTCGTTCTCTTGTCTAAAGAAAATCATGAATAAGGTTGGCATCATTGAACCATTGAACTAGTTCAATGCCTTGGTTCAATGCTTGGTTCAATCACTTGGTTCAACACTTTGACCTTGGTTCAATTTAGTTGGTTCAATGCTTCGGCTAGTTCAGCACTTAGTTCATCATCAAAGTTCAACAAAAAATCCACTACAGGGTTCATTAGCAAGTTCACATAGCTTTAGGTTCAACATTTGGCTCAACCACTTGGCTCAGCACACAGTGTTGAACTGTTAAACCAGTTCAACGGACTGATTCAATCATTCGGTTTAATGCATTAGTTCAATCATTCAATTCAAGTGCAAGCAGTTTAATGGGTTGGTTTAATGAAGGGGCTTGATGTGTAGCATTGAACCATTAAATTGGTTCAACGGATTGGTTCAACAATTGGTTCAAGTGAAAGGTTCAAAGGGCTTAGTGCGCAGTGTTAAACTAATTGAACCGTTGAACCATTGAACCATTTTTGGTTTAACCAATCGGTTCAACAGCTTGGTTCAAGGGAGTGCCCTAAAGCCGAAGGGAAAGTGCCCTTATGGAGGGTAGTCTAGGGTTTAGAAGCCCTTGCAGAGGGCAAGAAGCATTTCAAAGGTAGTCGAAGGGGTAAATTCTTCAAAATTTTGTTTAAGTTAGAATTTCTTCAGACTTTTTGTCCAAAGGAATTCCTTTAGACAAAAAGTCTGAAGGAATTCATAGAAAGGCTGCCAGTTCGAAGCAAAAGACCCCGTCAGTTCAAAACGGCCAATTTCCATGGACTTTTGCCCACAGGAAAAAGCTTGAAGTAGAAAAAGTCATAGAAAAGACCCGATGAACTTTGCCAAGGATGGTGACGTCTTGAAAATCATCAATGTGAAGGAGACAAATTAGATGTTGTTTTTAAGGTGATGATGGGTGCACAAACATCAATTTTAAGGTAGTGAAGTAGCTGTTTATTTTGAACTGCCTAAGCACCAACCATGGAAAGAGCTCAAAGAATGTAGTGACCTACCAGAAGATCACCCCTGAGGGCTGAAAGAGTAGGAAGAAGACAAGGAGCAAAAAAGACAAAGTGTCTAAGTGGAAAAGGGAAGGCGAATTATTGTCAGATGAGTGGTGCAGCTTGTTTTCTCTAGTTGGCATTGATGAGGGGACAAATTGTAGTCTATTTGCAAAAAAGAGGTGTGGCCATGTTCTTAAATTGATGCTTGAATACCAAAGTCAATTTTGGTGATTGTACAACATGGTTCTAGTAGGCCTCTTCTAGAAGAATGACATCAGTAACAGTGGCTTCCTCCTCCCAAGGTTCAGAATGCACATGGCTAGATTACAAAAAAGAGTGCCAAAATCTTTCTCAAGAAGCGCCAAGTTATCTTCCTCTTTTTATATATTGTAAAATTTCTCATTTGAGAAGGATCCACTCTCAGCCTTAAGGCAAAACTCTACCCAAAAATATCTTAGGCATGTAAGGTAGAGCTACTATATTTTTACCTTGAATCAGAACTTAGTTATTTTTACCTCTATTTGGACTTGCATTTTAAAGTATGTCTATTTTCTTCTCTTATGATAAGTCATTATCTATTCATACTTTCACAGATTTATCACAACATGTCTAGTGCATTATGAAGTCTCCTTTCTGTAGGTCTGCTAGAAGTGTCTACAAGAGAATATAGGTGCCTATGAATAGGTTGTCAAAATGTGTCCCAAAACACCTTTGCTAGTTCCTTCCTCCTTGTACTTCCATGGACCCTAGCTGACTGTTGCAGAAGAGCTTCCCACTTTAGATGAAGTGTATGGGCATTTCTTCCAGGTGAAAGTGTATATTTAGGCTGGGTGGGTCATCATATTTTTGGTGTATCACCTTTTCATTTTTAGGCTTAGGTTCTATTTTCAACATCTCTCTCTCCCTTTTCATGCTCCCCTTTTTTTCTTTTTATTTTTTAATAGGAGGAGAAACTAGGGCCTATAAGATACATCAGAGGGAGCTAGCCCTTATCTAGAGACTCTCCCCTCTAGCTTCACCGGTCCCACAAGCGAGAGGGGAGTTTCCATTATTACATGTGGAAAGGTAGGAGCTCGGCTTCCTCCCACAAGTGCAAATCCACTGCATCAACAATTTTTTGGCACACTCGGTGGGACCAACTAGGATAGGTTTTGTCCAAAGAGTTGAAGAATTTTTGGTGTGTTCTTCAACCAACCAGACTTTGGAGGCTTTTGCATCAACACCAATGGTGACTCTGAGTTGAATCAGTTGGTTAAACAGCCTGGTGCCATAAAAAAATTTATTTTTGTATGTATATTTCCTTTACACTAAATCATGGGTCTTGTATTCCTTCATATGACTTTGATCAGACTCAAAATTTTCATGAAATCATTAGAACAACCCCCCATGGAGATCAATCTTATCAATTCCTTATATTGTGAATCTTCCATTGGGTGGAATACCATGAGCCAGCACGTCCCTCTTTTAGAGACTCTCTCGGTGCATCAACAGTCTCTTCTTAGCATTCCTCAACCTCCCCAAGTCTATCAACATGATGTGCAAATTTTGAGTTGGAGGAAGGAATGCCAGGAACCAGCCCAGAGCCTTGAAGAGGATGATGGTGGTGACCTCTAAGAAAGACTATTTTAGGATAATATAGCCAAGCAAATTGAAGATTTAGAGGCTAAGATGAGGCTACTTCATGAAAGAGAGATAAAACATCTAGACCTTGTGGAGGAGCCCCATGACCTTGGAGAAAACAAAGTTTCTACCTATTCACAGGAGCAAAATTCTAATTCTGAGATCCTAAACTGGGGGAAAATAGTAAAATCATGGGGTAGGAAGGAGGAAAAGCAAGGTTTTTCTCAATACCTTGAAGAAGATGAGGCTGCCCCTACTCATGATGATGTTGGTGACCTCTAAGAAAGGTGCTTCCAAGAGGATATGGCCCAGAGAATTGTAGAGTTGGAATCTAAAGAGAGATTCCTCAGCTAGTGTGTGATGGATGGTTCAAACTCAATGGCACATTCCATGTCTGAACATACCCCACCTACACACTTCCAAAAGAGCTATCAGGCCACACCTGATATAGATGAAGTGTTGACCAAGTGGAATGAGGAGAATCATTTGATTCTAGCTTAAGGACTACCTCCTCTTCCACATGGTTTTTCCACTTCACCCCTTCTCAAGGAGGAACCTGCTCTGTAGGAGGCAAGTGAGGAGTAGAAGATATAATCTATAGTTTCCCAAGAGGTTGTCATGAGTGATAATGAAGAATAAATCATCATTCATGCTCCTTGTGAAGACCTCATTAGTAATGGAGAAGATGTAGGTCATGTGTACATGTAGATGTTCAGCAATAGGAGGAGGAACATAAACATGGTGAGCTCTTTTCCCCTCTGTTTGATGAACTTCATTATTGTTTAGATGAGGAGGACTACTACACTGAGGAACTTGAGTTGGAAGAGGATCAGGAGGATATCTTTGAACATATAGAGATCTTGATCATCGAGGAGGAAAAGGAGAGGTCTGTCTTCTTGGAGGAAGGCCTTAAAGAAGAAATCCTTGAACAAAGAGGTAATGTTTTGTGGGATGAGCAATCATTTTGTGAGTCCATTTTAGACATCACAATAGTCACCCTTCTTCAAAAAGGTCAAAAAGAAGTAGAGGATGAGTCTGACAGAGTCTTCAATGAGGTAGAAGGAAATAAGTTAGATCATGATGCATTGTAGAGGGACTGTACACATCAAAGGGCTTATGGTGATGAGCCAATAGCCATTGATTTCTTGGTGAAATGCACCAGTATGAAGGACCAGCATTCAACAAGATTCCAAGAATAAGTAGAGTACACATATGTTGGGAGCATGTTTGAATCTAATCCACTCATATGCAAGCCAATCCAGGTGATAGGCAAGAGGAGTAGGTCACCAACTCTCTTTTTCATTTAGCTACTTGCCTGGCACCATAAGTCTTCTTTCCAGGAAGGGAACTTAAAATTTTTTCCCTTTGATCCAAGAGGGAGGAAAATACAATTGGTTAGTTATACATAGTAGTTTTTTTTTAGTTTCCTTTCCTGCTTTCCCTAAGTGCCATTTGCATAGGTAGTGTTTTTAGCCTTGTGTGTGTTTTCCTTTATGTGTGGGGTAAAAAGCTTCATGTTCAATTCTTGGATCTTTTAGGGTTGTTGTTGATCTTTGTTCAAGCTGCATCTAACTTCATGCCTAATGGACTATAAGGCAACTAGTCTTTAATCATAATAGGCATGCTTCCCCTAGGAGTCACCAATTTGTTGACCATTTTTTGCCCAACAGGCCAAAAATTGGTCCCCTTTTGTCCCTGTTGTTTTAGGCCAATTCATTTTTTAATTTTGCATGAATATATCCATTTCTATAGACTCTATAGGTTAGTCTTTTGGTACATGAAGAATCAATTTCAGAGAGTGTTGGGTTGTGCAAAGCTTCTTTGTTCTCTTGTTTGAAGAAAATCATGAAGAAGGTTGGCATTATTGAACCATTAAACTAGTTCAATGCCTTCATTCAACTCTTGGTTCAACACTTCAGCCTTGGTTCAATTCAGTTGGTTCAATGCTTTGGCTAGTTCAACGCTTAGTTCATCAGTAAAGTTCAACAAAAAATCCACTATAGGGTTCATCGACAAGTTCACGTGGCTTTAGGTTTAATGTTTAGTTCAACCACTTGGCTCGGTGCATAGTGTTGAACCATTAAACCAATTCAACAAACTGGTTCAATCATTCAGTTCAATGCACTGGTTCAATCATTTGGTTCAAGCATGAGTTGTTTAATGGGTTGGTTTAATGAAGGGGCTCAGCACGTAACATTAAACTATTGAACTAGTTCAACGAATTGGTTAAATGGTTGGTTCAAGTGAAAGGTTCAAAGGGCTCAGCATACAGTGTTGAACTGATTGAACCGTTGAACCATTTTTGGTTCAACCGATCAGTTCGATGGCTTGGTTCAAGGGAGTGCCATAAAGCTGAAGGGTAAGTGCCCTTGCAGAGGGCAGTCTGGGGTTCAGAAGCCCTTGCAAAGGGAAAGAAACATTTCAAAGGTAGTTGAAGGGGTAAATTCTTCAAAATTTTGTTTAAGTCAAAATTTCTTTAGACTTTTTGTCTGAAGGAATTCCTTCAAACAAAAAGACCAAAGGAATTCATAGAAAGGCTACCAATTCAAAGTGAAAGACCCCATCAATTCAAAACAACCAATTTCTATGGACTTTTATCTGTGGGAAAAGGCCCAAAGTAGAAAAAGCCATAGAAAAGACCCAATGAACTTTGCCAAGGATGGTGACATCCCAAAAATTGTCAATTTCAAGGAGATGAATTAGCCATTATTTTTAAGGTGATGACAGGTGTGTGGACGTCAATTTTAAGGTAGTGAAGTAGCCATCTATTTTGAACTACCTAAGTGCCAACCATGGAAAGAGCCCAACGAATGTAGTGACCCACTAGAAGATCACCCCTGAGGGTTGAAAGAGCATAAACAAGGCAAGGAGCAGAAAAGACAAAGCATCCAAGTGGCAAAGGGAAGGTGAGTTATTGTTAGATGATTGGTGCAACCTATTTTCTCCAATTGGTATTGATGAGGGGACAAACTGTAGTTTGTTTGTAGAAAAGAGGCGTGGCCATGTTCTTACATTAATGCTTGAATGCCAAAGTCAATTTTGGTGATTGTAAAACATGGTTCAAGTAGGCCTCTTCTAGAAGAATGACATCAGTAACAGTGGCTTCCTCTTCCCAAGGTTCAGAATGCACATGGCCAGATTGCAAAAAAGAGTGCCAAAATATTTCTCAGGAAGTGCCAAGTTCTCTTCCTCTTTCTATATATTGTAACATTTCTCATTTGAGAAGGATCCACTCTCATCCTTAAGGCAAAACTTTACCAAAAAATCTCTTAGGCTTGTAAGGCAGAGCTGCCAAATTTTTACCTTGAATCAGAACTTAGCTATTTTTACCTCTATCTAGACTTGCATTTTAAAGTATATGTCTATTTTCTTCTTTTGTGATAAGTCATTGTCTGTTCATGCTTTCATAGATTGATCAAAGCATGTCCAGTGCATTTTGAAGTCTCCTTTCTACAAGTCTACTAGAAGTGTCTACAAGAGAATATAGGTGCCTATGAATAGGCTATCAAAGTGTGTCCCAGAAAACCTTTGCTAGTTCCTTCCTCCCTGTACTTCCACGGAACCCTAGCTGACTATTGCAGAAGAGCTTCCCACTTCAGATGAAGTGTATGGGCATTTCTTCTTGGTGAAAGTGTATATTCAGGATGGGTGGGTCATCACTTTTCTGGTGTATCACCTTTTCATTTTTAGGCTTAGGTTCTATTTTTAGCATCTCTCTCTCCCTTTTCATCCCCCCTTTTTTTCTTTTTATTTGTTAGCAGTAGGAGAAACTAGGGCCTAAAATATACATTAGAGGGAGCTAGCCCTTATCTATAGACTCTCCCCTCTAGCTTCATGGGTCCCACAAGTGAGAGGGGAGTTTCCATTGTTGTGTGTGGAAAGGTAGGAGCTTGGCCTCCTGCCCATAGGTGCAAATCCACTGCATCAACATTAACCTTTGTTAGGTATTGGAAAAGAAATTAATATAATTGTAAATTTGTATATGCATATATAAATATATGTGTGGTAGTTGTGAATTTTAAATAGAATACTATTCTAAATTGATTATACTACATGCTCATATGCATATACAGATGGATAATTAAATATGTCATATAACAGAGATGTTGGGGTACATTAGATTACTTGAATAAACAAGGCTAAAGTTAGATGTGTGAATAATGGAATGAACTTCTAAATATTCAATATTTGTGAATTAATATAAACCATATTAAATTTGGTTAGTATATGAATATATTATCTATGCACTTTTGGTATATGGAAATAAAGTGATTTTAGGTAAATTTAGTAAATAATTTTAGATCAATGAATAAAATTAAGTGAAGAGTTGCATGTGAATACTTTATTAAACTTGTAGTATGATGATCAATCTTACCTGAATGGTATGACTATTTTAAAATCTATTTATATAGCTGATATTATGTTATAATTAAATTTAGATGTTTGGAATTATTATAATGCATTTGTTGGATTAAATGTAAATCTTTGAGACTTGTTTGTATTAACACATAATGTAGATGATAATAGCGAAAAACTCATTATGAAATCTATTTGTTTTAATATTTTTAAATATATGGACCAATATAGTATTAATAAACCCAAATAAGTGCGTGAGATGGATTCCACTTAATTAGTGTCACTAATATGTAGAGATGGTGTAATCTAATTAAGTGGTGTGTATGAAATTCACTAATCTTAGAGATCAAATAACTATAAGAAAACTTTGGCCAAAGTAGTGTTCATAGTTAAACATTATCATTTCATCTATTTGATTTAGTTTACATGTTTAGTATGATATCATGTTAGAATGTATTTCCTTATGACATGTTTCATGTAATTATTATTTTACAGCACACAGGTTCTAGTTGACACTCTTGATTCTTGAACCATCATTATCTACCCATCCATGAAGGGAGGGTCATTCTATTTTTGAGAGATTTTGTGGGGGATCTATAGTTGGTGTGGAAAATCACTTGGATGATGCACTCCCTCCACTTAATACTACTTTACTAGAGACTGCACTCATGATTAACTATGGATGTTTTGAGGTTGATGAGACTCGCATGATCCATAGAGCATTGTATAATTTTAAGTTATTATCAAACCATGTATTATGTTGAAACTATATTATTATATTATATTTAATCACTACAACTATTGGTTTTAACATTGTATCATAAGTGGATAAATTTGTAAATATACTTTTATGAATTAAATATAATATTTATTTTCATAATCAACATTAGACTTGATCTTGTGATCATTAACTAAATATATTAGCTCTAGACTTGTGGTTAAATTAAACTAATGTGTTTAGTTAAATATCACTATGTTATGTTTTTAGTGTGATGGAATATGGAAATTTAATTTTTGTAAATGTTTCTTTTAAATTACCGTATTCTAGTAAAACCTCATGGGGTTGTTACATTGTGTTATCAAAGCTGAGGCTTAAACTCTAGTACTTAATGATTCCACTAATGCAAAAATATTATCTTATTGACCATAAATAACAATGGTTAAAATTAGATTTAGAGGTGAGGTTAATTTAAACACTAACCCTCTAGTGGATCTAAATCAATTTGTTGTTGAGCAAGCTACCAAGTTGGATCAGATTCTCATAGCTATGCACATAATTCAGGACTTATTCACAACCTTAGAATAGGAATTACATGGAAATTTTGAGGAGAATAATCAAGAAAAACATGAGGATCATCCTATTGAGTAGGAAAATACTCAAGAGCATAGGCATCTGGAGGTGCCATAAGATGTGAGAGCTCAAATAGCTATAGAGCTAGCATGGGATATGAAAAGGGTGAATGCACCCAAGCGCGATGGAACCATTTTTAGAGATGGATATGAATCATTGATAATAGATATGGAGAAGTATTTCAAGATTTGAAATTATTTCTAGGTCATTATGGCATTTTGGGGAGCATATCATCCTACTAGAGAAACAACAACATGATGGGAAAATAATAAGCTCAAGATGAACCTTGACTCTACCACTACCACTTGAGAGTAGTTTGTGACATTGTTTAGGTCATGGTGGCTTCTTCAACTATATTTTGATCAGGAGCTGAGAGATTTTTAGAACTGTGACCTTAAGCAAGGAGACCATTTTATGAATGAATACGAGGAGTAATTCATTATAATCATAAAGCATGTCCTTTGGTATTAGGTAAATGAGAGATTTCACATCAACAAGTTCATTATGGGATTAAAACACCAAATTATTTGCAAGGTAGATGTACATGGGCCATCTACAATAGAACAAGTCTTAGAAAAGGCATCTAAATAGGATCAAAATCTAAAATATCTTGGTTAGGTTAGAGATAAATTCAAGAAGTTTGGATGGTCCTAAAATAAATTTCAAAAAGAAGAATTATAAAAAGAGTGGAGACTCTAAGAACAAGTTTAATAACTAGAATGCTAAGTTCAATAGTATCTTAGGAAATAAGAAACCTGGAAATGGCAAGGGAGTTTTCAAGGGGAACTAGTATTTAGATAAGTGGGACCACTTAGAGGATGTTGCATCTATGGAGTTGATCATTACACTATAGAGTGTATTCAAGGGAAATGAGATGGAAAGATTAAGGGTTCTTCTTCATAATAGGGAAGTTTTCAATAGAGAATTCATGTAACTATTGGAAATCATCAAGTTAAATTCCAAGATTCTATTTTTAAACTAATAAGTATTTTTTTATCATCCAATGTCAATTTGAATTGACAATGGGGATACCAAATGTTTTATTTCTCCTATAATGCTTAATAAGGTGTCTAAAAATCTAGGATTATGGAAAATGTAGTTAATAAAATATGCAAATGAATCAAAGGTTAAGGTTGATAAGTGTCTAGTGGAATCTAAAACTATATTACCTGAATTCACTGCAACAATGGATATATATGTTGCACTACTAGGGTCATATGATGTGATCCTAGGTTTAAATTGGATTTACAAGCATAAAGATAAGGTTGATGTATATCTCAAAAAGGTAGAGTGTTAAGATGATTTTGGAAATTAGACACAACTTTAGGGTGAGAAAAGAGAGTTAAAGATTTGGAAATTTTTTGCAATTCAACTCAAGAAGGCTAAGATAAAAGGATGTCAGGCATTTCTTATTAAAATAAATGAGATGGAGGAATCTAAGGAACCATACATTAAATATTATGCTTTTCATAAGAACTTTCAAGATGTGTTTTTAGAATAATTACTAGGATGACCACCCAAATATGATTTTTATTTATTAATTGACATAATACCTAGATTTGAATTGCATTACAAGGCACCTTATGGGATGATAACTATATAATTTGTTGAATTGAAACCTTAACTACAAGATTTGTTATAAAAAATGTTTATTTGACTAAGTGTGTCATTATGGGGTGCACCAATGGTGTTCATTAAGAAAATGGATTGTAATATTTGTCTATGTATTGATTATAAGATATTTAATAAGGTGACAATCAAGAAGATGTATCCACTACCTTTCATTTATGATGTATTTGATCATATATGAGGGACAAAAAAATTATCTAAGATTGATCTTTGAGTAAGGTATCCTTAATTAAGAATTCAATATTAGGATATTATTATTACAATTTTTAGAACCCATTATGGTCGTTATAAATTTATAGTGTTGCCTTTTGAGTTAATAAAAGCTCTAGCAACATTTATGAATCTCATGAATAATGTGTTCATGGATTATCTTGACCACTTTGTGTTAGTTTTTATAAATGATATCTTCATATATTATAAGAATGAGGAATAACATATTTAACTTATATTATTGGTTTTGTAGTGGTTATGAAAGCACAAATTATATTGTAAGTTATCCAATTATGGATTTTTCCAGAGGAAAGTGAAATAATTGGGACACATTATCTCCATAGATGGAATTTTAGTTGATTTGAGGAAGATATG
Organism: Torreya grandis; assembly: GCA_037957365.1. Taxonomy (NCBI): domain Eukaryota; kingdom Viridiplantae; phylum Streptophyta; class Pinopsida; order Cupressales; family Taxaceae; genus Torreya; species Torreya grandis. The sequence continues at coordinate 1,701,692 of JARHVA010003163.1, read as the reverse complement.
AGCCATAATGGAATGACCAATGCCTAAAAATTTGCATGAGGTGAGAAGTTTTATAGGATTAGTAGGTTATTATAGGAAGTTTGTTCAAAATTTCTCAAAGATAGATAACCTAATTACCTCTCTTCAATGGAAGAATCAGAGTTTTGTATGGTCAAAAAAGTGTGAAAAAGCCTTTCAGAAACTAAAAAAGAGACTTACTTCAACACCTATGCCAAGAGTCCCATTCCTAATGGTTAGTTCTTAGTAATCACTATCACATCTAGGTATGGATTTGGAGGAGTTCTTATACAATATGATTTAGTCATAACATATGAGTCTAGAAAGCTTAAGCCTTTTGAGGTATATTATGCCTCTCATGATCTATAATTTGTTGTAATAGTGCATGCCTTGAAATTTTAGAGGCATCATCTATTGGGGAAACCATTTTAACTCAATATTAATAACTTAGGACTAAAGTGTATCTATACACAACTGAACTTGAATGCACATCAGAGATGTTGGTTAGAATTTTTATCTAAAATTTTGATATTAACTATATCAAAGGCAAGGAAAACATAGTTACAAATGCCCTAAGTCATAGAAGGTACATAACAACCTTGGATACTATTAGGAGTAATTTATATGATAGGGTAATTAAATTCTTCCCTAGATATTAATTTTATGTGTGAGTTAAGAAAACTTTGCCAAAGGATGCTTAGAACTTGAAGTTTATGAGATTCAAGTTAGAGAGTGATGGTATTTTAAAGTACAATGGTAGAATGTATATTCTTGATAAAGAGAATTTAAGGATCACTATGCTAAAGGAATTTCATAATGCCCCTTATTCAAAACACCTTAGAGTAACTAATCTCATGGATGAGCTAAGACCTCTTTATTTCTAAAAAGGGATTTAAAAAGATGCAACAAATTTTGTATCTCATTGTTCAGAATGTCACTGTGTGAAGGTTGAGCAGTAAGATTGTTATATCCTGATGATATACCATAATGGAAGTGTCAAGTGATTATCATGGAATTTGTAAAAGGTTTTCTTGTTATCATGAAATCATCATGATATTATCTTGGTGGTGGTTAAAAACCTAACCAAGGTAGCTCACTTCATACTAGGTAATGTGATTGATGATTCACCAATTCTTACAAAGAGATTCATGAAAGAGGTTTACCAATTACATGGATTTATATAAAAGATCATTTTTGATCAATATTAGAGAATGCTTTCTCAATTTTGGTTGACTTTAAATTTAGATCTAGGTACGTAGTTGAATTTTAGTTTTGCATATCACTTGAAAATAGATGGACAAAAAAAGAGAGTTAACCAAGTTTTAGAATATCACCTTTGAATGTATTGCATGGATCATAAATAAAAGTGGGAGGTGTATCTTCTATTATTTAAGTTCACCTAAAATAACTCATACCAATCAACATTAAAAATGGATTTGTTTGAGGCATTATATGAAAGAAGGTGTAAAACACCAATTTGTTACAATAGATTAGAATATAGAGTAGTATTTGGACCTAAAATGATTGTGGAGATAGAAGACCAAGTTAAAATAAGAAGGAAAAGGTTGGATGAGGCCAATGATAGATAAAAACATTATGCCGATCTAAAAAGAACAATAATATTATTTTTTATTGGTAATAAAGTATTTTTGTGGGTTAAGCCTTAGAAAAATTTGATTAAGTTTGGTAAATCAA
>JARHVA010003163.1:1677500-1692500 GCA_037957365.1 Torreya grandis | reverse complement strand
GTCCATGAAAATTATAAAATAGAGATAAATTTCTCATCTCTAATTTGGAACACATGCCAAATGATAATAATAATGTTGAGACATATTTTCCTACATTTGAATTTAACTCAATTAAAGTATTTGTGTGCCCTTTGAAATATGAATTGATTGATATATGTTTGAAAAAAATTACACATAAATAAAAAATTATCTTATACAAGAATATTCAATAATTTGTTTCAATTGAATAGGAAAAACATTCACAAGGGTGTGATTTATGTTAAATCATAATTTGGAATGATTATCGAGATGGAAGATCAGATGTATCACACAATTAAAATTTTAAATAATCTAAATCCATACATTAAATTAACTTGAGAAAATAGTTTTAAAATTGTTAAATATATCCCTCTAGATACAATTTTTTTTATTTTATTTTAAATTTAATTTATGTTATTAAGATTCACATTATATTGATTAGGATAACCTCTATTATGTTTTTAGATAATGATCCATATCTATTTCAAATTGATTATTGGATTGAATTTTTTATTTGAATCAAGGTATAACATAAAATTAATGCACATTTATAATGAAATGATAAATAAAACATATATTAAAAAAAATTATATAAAAATTATACTTCACTACACAACATTGAAATTCTAACAGGGGCAATAAAAATAGTGGAACATAGTGGGGAGCATGACCTTGATCATGGAAATAAAGATGATAATGACAAGGATTCACTTGATGAATATTTAGGTGTTGATATAAAAAGTATTTTCACATACATAATATTTAAAATAGTATTAATTTTCTAATTTTTATTGATTATAGAATCTGAAGGTAATTATTCTTCTTGAATACAAAATCATCTCATATTAACAAATGAAGGTAATTTTATAGTACACATGAAAACAAATTAGTAATTTAAAAATAAATATACTATTTTAGTGTTTTATTCTTCTAAAAACATGAACATATAATTAAAAATGTAGTGTGAATTTATACTAACGTGATCAAGTAGGAACTTGACCATGAAAGTATAAATACAATGTGAATTTATATTATCATGGTCAAGCTAGATTTTGATCACAAAAGTATAATTTTTTGGTATTTTTCATGCTCAAACTTGTTTTGAATTCCACTTTAGGTAAAAAAAATTCTAAGGTTTGATTTATTATGCAAAAAACATTGTTTACGAGGACCCTTTGAGTCCTTTTTTGGTAATGGAGCTTAGGGGAGCTTGTTACGAGTTGATGGAGATGTAGACTCTTATGAATCATGTTTTATGTAATGATTTTTGATTATTGAGTTAAATTTGATATTCTATTTAGTGTAATAGAGTGTGATTTTATTGGTGAATATATTTATATGTTTTGAATATTTTATACAGATGGTGTTTATGTTGAGATTCCTCACATTTCTATTTACTAACATGGTTTCAATAATAAGATATATGTTCCCAAATTTTACATTCAATATCTTTTCTTATATGTTAACAAATCCATTTATTATATGGTATAAGAGTGGGATAAATATTTTCTTCATAGATAATTGTTGTGGATTTTTATAGTTTATAGAAAGCTCAATAGTCCCACACAAATTGTTTATCCATTTTGAATTTTTGTGTCAACCCTTTTGGGGGTTCTCAAAACTACTAATCCATTAGTTTTTCATGCCAAATAATTTATGTGCCAACCCTTATGGGATTTTCAAAATCATTTTCTCTTCCATATTTATACATGAAAAAACTTAGGGTTTTCCAAATCACACTGGGTTTGTATTTTTTTGTGCCAAATCATTGTTGTGCCTACTCTTATGATGTTTTCAAAATAAATTTTTGTTTCCAAATTTTTACTCAATCCAATGCTTCTGAGGTTTTTTAAAAATAATACTAGGTATTACTTTATTTTTTTCCATTTTATGTAATTTTAGGGTCACTTGCATGAAATAAGTTTGATTTTATGAGAAGTTATTTGCATGTACCATCTCTTATCTATTCATATCTAGTTTTTTCCTTCATTGGAATATATACATATGGAGGAGTTTTTTTAAATATATTTATACCAATTTATGTTTTTGAGTGTTTTTTGGTGTAACAAATATTCCCACTACATTCAAAATGTAAGAGAAGTTCATTTTCAACTTTCATTTCACTAGACACCATGAGATCATATAGAAATAACTTTAATTTTGATAGATAATATGAAATTTTATGAATTGTTTGGGTATCCTAGAGAAAATATGATGTTTTCATTACATCTGAGCCTCTACAAACCCTTAATGGGGGATCATTTCACTCAATTTCATTTGTGTTTGCATGTTTTGAAGACATTTATATTTTTATTATTATAGATGAACCCACATTTGATAAATTGCATGGAATACCAACCCCAGATAGAATAGGAGGTCTGAGGGTCATCCCCAACAATCAAAAATAAAAATAGAGAATCAACTCACCAAAAAAACAAAAGAACCACCCAAAGAAACAACACTAAACTATAAAATCATTGGGGTCCCCAAAGGGACCCAAGGGACCCAAATATAAATAGAGGGAACCCCAAACCATAAAACAAAGAAAAGAATCAAAAGTGAAAAAAAACCCAAATAAGACCCAAACATCATAACCATCAACACAAACCACCAAAAGAGGTAGCTACAACTAGGTCATTCATTATAAAGAAAAAAAGGACATTAAAAATTCAAACTAAGGGAATGGACATCATTCCTACCCACCCAAAATTTTAATTTAATAAGTTCCTAAAACCCAATGGCCAACTCATGTGACATCAATCATCCTACATTCCTCCCAAACCAACAAACTTGAGATCGATCCCCAAGACTAAAACATCACATATCTCAGACAAATGAAATATAAACATCCAAAAAACCACCAAAAAACACTAAAATCTATAATAAAAATAAGATATCCATTTTAGATGACCCTTATGCCAAAAGTAATGAAAATAAAGATAACACTACAACCTAAAACCAACTAGGATAACTTGAAAGACACAAACCTATACGAGATATACCCATAAAAATTACAAAAAAAATTGATTGTCTAAGGGTCCTCTATGATCCTTAAGTAATTCCCTTTATTTCTTCAATATAATGGGTATTGTTACTTTGAAATTTCTTACCCTTCATACTAACTCCAAACACCTGGAGTGACCTAGATCAATCAAGAAGGGTTTGAGTGAGCTTGATTTGTAGAGGTAGTTATAACAAATTTTCAAATGGATTTGAATTCATTTGATCCCATTTTGAGTACCAAAATTCCCTCTCTCTTTTTTCCCTTTTAATATAAATATTGATTATGATCTATTATTTTACATCCTATACGCTAGTATGACTAGACTCTACTAAAATTATATTCAACATCTTTGAAGTAGTGAATAGAGTATTTTTTCGTCATTTGCTAATATTTATTTAGTGTTATGTGTTTATTTATTATGAAAATGTGAATTTAATCTTCCTCTTACATGTAAAAACTCAACCTAAGTGTTACAAACTTTATTTACAAGTTATATAGTGTGTCTTAGTGTTGATCTCTCAAAGATATAGTGAATAGTAGAATCTAAGTGTCTTTAACCAGACCTTATTTTCATTGATCCCTAGTTTGAGTGTATCAAAGTAACCTCTATATGAAATACTATTACATATAAACCATAATAATCATTGCATTTTCTTTCTTTCATATTTCATTAGTGTGTTAAGGAGTTCAAGCTTAAGAGTGGTTTTGTTAAATTCTTGGTACATCACCACAAATTAGAAGAGGTTTTATTTCATGTAAACTCCCAACCATTTTATTTTATGTTTTAAAATCAAAGGTACAAATTATAAAATATGAACAGCTAGCCTCATAAAAACTCCTAAAGGTTTGGTTTAGATATAGGCAACCCAAAGCCTTACACCATTCTTATGTTAGTCTAGGCATGGGCTAGACTTGAATGAATCTGACACATATTTAGGGTACTTTCTAGTTAGTTAATAGTTTTGGCATGCCTAGTGGGACCACTATGTTTTCATATCTAAGTATAGTAGTGAATTTTAGAGTTTCATTTCTAGATTTGTATAATTTTTCATTCCTCCTAGAGTTATCTCAATATCTTCTACCAAAGGGAAAGAGACAAATTTCTCTAAACTACCTTTCCAATAAAAAAAGAATAAAAAAGACTCTCAATTAAAACCTACATCCACCCCTTTTGTTCCCCCTATTGTTGCCCAAAATCCTCCTATTCAAGCCAATATTATTCAACCAAACACTGTTATAAACCCCATAACTCATATGGATATTCTTAGAAGGTAAGATTTTGTGCCATTCAATGGTGGTAGTCCTCAAAATCTTACTTAGTGGGATGATATCCCAGTCTTAGATTTAAAGGCTCTTACCTATTATATAGGATGAAAACTAGTTACTCCTATAGACCATATTGTAGATATTATTAACCTTTGTTTAGTGCATCATGTAACTCAAGAAAATGTATCAATAAGGTTGTTAGCAGCTTTTATCAAAGTGAAATCACTTTAGTGTTATAGAGAATTGGCCCCTACATCAATAAATATCTAGGATGAGTTTGGAGAGGTCCTATGCAATAAATTTGATGACAACAATGATCATATTTCACTTGTGGAGTAGCTTACAATAATCAGGATATCCCCTCATGAGTTCAAGTAGATTTCAACTATAGATTTTAGATAACCTAGGATAGAATTATTATGGTGATCAAGCCTATGCCCAACTATATTTTTATGTACTATTTTAAGGCTCTCAACTCAGATGTGGCTATAATAATTCAATCCATGGGAGGTAACACCCTACCTAGAGATTTTGAATTATTAATTAGGGCTGAAAATTACCTTATACAATAGGCAAGTTGACCCCAAGGTCACCAATTCCCCTCTTCCCAGAGATACATCCTCCTACCCTAACTATTAATCTAGATCTAGATTCAACAAAATTTTATAAAATAGAAGGTGAGAAAACATATAGACTAGGGAAGATAGAGAGTCTTCTCAAAGCCCAAAAAAACAAGTTTATTACAATGGATAGGTAATAAGCTCCATCATATAGGCCATACCAAAATAATAATCAAAAATTTTAGTACAATAGGACACCCTATCAACCCAATAATCAAGGATAGGGGTAGAAGCCTTAGTCAAGGTAGTATAATCCCAATGCTCTAAGTAATTTTAGAGTTATTATGCTAACTTAAAATAGTTATGGTTAAATAGGTCCATGGAAATCAGAGGGATAATCCAATGAGATGGTGATGGCCACTATTGGAGACATGTATCAAGACCCTATTCGGTAGCATGCTCTTTAATTTTATAATCATGATATGATGCCTCCTCTACCACAAGCCCCCAAAATGAGTCAAGACAACATGCCTTCCATGTCACAATCAGAAGCTCAAAGCCAACAACAAGGGAGCATGGGTAGAGAACCAATTGATACCACATGCATGAATTTTCAAGAATGGAAATATGTGTTTGAGCATGTAGCAACGAATATGGGACAAGATTCACATAGGACAAATGAACCAATTATAGCTCAAACAAGGGATAAGAAGAGGATGCTAGAGGACAACTTGGGGAAATCTAATTTTTTTCATCATCTCCACAAATTGGTCAATAACCTACTTATTTATATGTATCTACTAAGGCTCCTACAAATCAACAAGTGCCCCAACCTCATGGATAGTAACAGAGGTCCCCATTCATTTCTCATGTTACTCAAATGCCAAGTGATGCTTCCACTTTCAAGGTATAACCTAAAGGTACTAATATTCCCTTTAATATTTTTGATAATTTGAAGAAGGATAATGTAACTATTTACATATATGATTCTCTATTTATCCTCATGGAAAAGGAGATTCTCCAACAAGATCTCTCTAATATTTCTTATGGGGAAAAGGTATCTGATAAATTAAACACTATTTTCATCAATAATAGTTATCCTAATCAATCCCTAGCCAAATTCTCAATAAGTTTACAAGAAAAAAACAACATCAAAATGTTATTCATCCTTCTAAGGTTTTTTATCTTCCCCCCTTTTATCTATCATTCATCATAGGGGATTGTTTAGTACACAATTGAATGATTGACTCAGGTGATTCAACCTCGGTGATGCCAAAAGCCATAATAGACAAGCTTGGGATAAAATATGTGACTAAAAAAAGGGGTGTTCTCTAATTAAATGGATCCCCTAATAAGACAATAAGAATCTTTAAATATTTGTATATTACATTAGCTACATGACCAAAAAGTTTCATTAAACAAGATGTAATGGTGGTAGACCTACCTCCATATTTTTCCCTATGCTTGTCTATAGACTTTACTACTAAGATTAGGGGATATTTATCATATAATTGGTCATACATGGTTCTTATAACTAGATATCGAACCAAAGTCACCATAAGTCCTAAGCCTATCACCAAGTTCCACCTAGAACCCTACATGCCCAATCATTCAAATACAAATTATGCCATATTTGAAGAGGCTGAAGAGATTATTGAATAAGAAACCCGTAGTCATCTAGAAGGCATCTCAAAGTTGTACTTGGATTAGTGGGAAACTGACAACCATGGATTTGATCCATATAGTAGCATTGAATAGATATACTTTAAAGTGTATTGTATGCATGAGGAAGGTGTTATAATACCTTGCTTAACTAACACTGCTCAAGAAGAGGATGTTATATGGACTTTGTTCTTTGATGGATCTAGGTCAAAGAATGGAAGTGGAGTGGGAGCCATACTAATTTCACCCTCAAGTTAAAATTATCATTCTATTACAAAATTCCAATTTCATTGTACCTCAAATATAGTTGAATATGAAGCTCTTTTACATGGTTTGTAAGAATCAAAAAAGAGAGGTATCCATCTCCTCAAAGTCAAGGGTGATATAAAAATTGTGGTGTAATAGGTGAGAGGCCTAAGTACAATCAATATTCACCATTTAAAATCCTATAAATTTAGGTATGGGACCTCATGGAGGATTTCTTAGCATTTAATATCTAATCTACACCAAGAGAAGCAAACTAGCATATAGATAGTCTTGCAACAATTGGTGCCCACTATGAGATAGTAGAAGGAGTCAAAGTTAACAATAGCCAAGTTAAGGTCAATATTATATTCATACCAACTATACCTAATAATTATGTGTGTTGGAAACTATTTGACAATGATGATCAAATCATGTGTTTTCTAATGCAAGAGGTAGAATTCTGCCATAAGAAATAGGACAAGTTCCAAAACCAATATGAGATCAAATAGTATAGTTGAGATTTAATACGATTCCCAAATGGTTTATGACATTATAAATCATCTTTAATTAAGATGAAAAATTAGGAAAATGGAAAGGATGCATCTTAACTAAAGAGGAACACTATGAAAAGATAAGCATCTTTAAGAGAGCTTTTAAAGCTATGAAAGGTTATAATAGTAGAGGAAAGAGTTGCATTTGTTGTTTTATGCCAGGAATGTTTTGATATATTTACATGGGAGTAAAAATAATTGAAAGAGTTTGACCCTAAACTTGCATATCACACCATTGAATTAGAAAGCAATGCCAAGCAAGTCAGGTAGAAATAAAGGCCTATCAACCCAAGAGTGGAGGATCTCATGGGAAGAGAACTCTATAAATTGATTAAATCTAGGATAATATTTCCAATTAAATATTCCTCTTAGGTGGAAAACCTTGTACCAATAAGGAAACATAATGGAGAGATTTGATTATGTGTTGACATTAGGGACCTCAATAAGGTGTCCCTAAAGGATCACTACCCACTACCCTACATGGATCAAATCCTACAAAAGGTGGTACATTCTCAAAGGTTATCATTTATTTATGGATATTCTAGCTATAATTAGATCATGCTGAAAGAAGAGGATAGGCATAAGACTACCTTCATTATAAAATGGGGTGCCTATGCAAATTTTAAAATGCCTTTTGGACTCTCTAATGTTGGAGCCATCTTCCAAAAAGTAATGGATGTTGATTTTCATGGTGTTTTGAATGTTATGGTTTTAGTTTATCTTGATGATATAACCATTTTATTGAAGAATCCTAATGGTCATCTGATGCATTTGAGATCTATTTTTGATAGATGCCAAAAATTTGGAGTTTCTTTGAAATCAAAGAAATGTATTTTTTCAATGCATGAAGGAAGACTCCTTAGACATGTGGTGTCTAAATTTGGTCTTTCCATTTATCTAGAGAGGATAGAAGAAATATTTTCCCTATCAATTCCTAAACATAAGAAAGGGTTGGAAAGCTTCTTAGGTAAGATCAACTTCATCAAGAGGTTCATTACAAGCTTTATAGAGATGATTAGGCCTCTCACTCATATGTTGAGAAAAGGCAAAGCTTTCACATGGATAAGAGAAGGTAAGAGAAGACTTGACACCATCAAGGAGGCAATATCTCATACCCCAACTCTTCTAAATCCATATTTCAATAGGTAGTTCTATATGTATGCCTTTTTACATTAGATGTAATTTAAGTTATGCTCATGCAATAGAATGATCAAGGTCTAGAGTAGCCCATTATTTTATTCATCTAAGATTTGGAGGGTTATGATAAAATATATAGCTTTATTTAAAAACATCTGGAAGAAATTCATGCATTTAGTTTCAAATAGTAAGATCATACTAATGATGGCTCATCCAAGTGTGAAGGATTTTGTCCTCAATAAATACTTGAATGAAAAGAGGGCTAGATGGGTCACCAAGTATATGGAGTATGACATTGATGTTAGGATCACAAATTTAGTCCAAGGAAAGGGATTATGTGAACATCTTATTGAAGATGTGAGAGAAGTAAAGGAGATAATTTTGGTGATCTAAGACACTCAATAGGAAGATGAAGCTACATAGGATATTACTATATTTCTCTAAATAAGAGAGTGTCCAACATGTTTCAATGCATCAAAAAGAAGACACTTTAGGTTACAATCAGTGCCATAGATTTTGATTGATGGAGTGTTTTCAAAAAATGACATTGGAGGTATGATCTTAATATATGTTAAAACTAACCAATTTGATAAGCTTCTCAAGCAATTTCATCATAGTCCTCAAGGAGGCCATTTTTCATCCAAGACCATAGCTAAAAAAATCATCAGAGCTAGTTAATTTTGGCCCAATTTATTTAGAGATACACATGCATGGGTGAGGAAGAGTTCAAAATGTGCCATGTTTATAGGGAAACAAAAACTAATTGCTATGTCACTAAAGCCTATTTAAGTTAAACAAACTTTCATGTAATGGATCTTAGTCTTAATTAGAATGATTAATCCTCCATCTAGCACTAGCCATAAGTGGGTCTTGATATCCATAGACTAATTCACTAGATGGGTGGAAGAATTTCCATTGAAGGAATAAAATGAGAACTCTATACTTGAGTTTTATGAGAGCCTAGCTACCCATTTTGGGGTGATTTCCACCATAATATCAAATATTTCTTTGGAATATAGCTTTAAAAAGGTATTAGAATGGGATCTTGAGTAGGTTATCTATCTAAAATCTTCATCTAATTATTATATATAGGGTAATAGACTAGCTGAGTCCACTAATAAGAACTTGATTCAGATCATTAAGAGAACAATGGAAGATAATTAGATATTTTGGCACACAAAGTTGAAGAGTACCTTATGGGTTGATAGAGTCAACCCCCCATAAGGCCATTGGTAACTCACCTTATCTCTTAGTCTATGTAATAGAGTCAATTTTGAAAATTTCATTGGATCTTCTAGATTTAAGGCTTGCACACTAATTAGAGCTTCTATAAAGTGATGCAATGGAGGCCAGAATGAATGAACTAAGAGAGTTAAAGGAAATAAGGGATGATTCCATACATGCCATGTGGTCTAACCAATAGTAGGTCAAAATGAACTTTCATAAAATATCTTAATTAAAGACATTCTAGGAAGGTGACATAGTCTTCAAATGGGATGAGGACCCTACAAAACTAGGAAAACACTCCAAGTTTGATAACATTTGGAGTAGACCCTATGTCATCACATGATACAAAGAGAGCAATGACTTTGAGCTTGATATATTACATGGATAGATCCTTCTAATCCATATCAATGGGAGGTGTATCAAGTTCTACTACTAGTCTCATATTTTTCTCCCTTGTACATTAGTAGATAGGTATGTTATTTTCCTCTGGGTGCTTTTACACATTTCTATTTTTAGTTGTTCTATTTGTAGTTTATGTTGTTTCTTTATCTTGTATTGATTTTTTATTGTTTTCCCTCTCCATTAATCTGAAAAAGTGTTTCCATAATCTAAGTAAAGTATATTTATAAGTAGATTTTCATTTGAGTAAGCTTGATCAAGTTTTGGGTTCTATGACTAGAAAGTTGGTTAAGCCAGCTGAGTCACCAAAATTATTGGCCATTTTGGCCAACATACTAAGATTTTAGCTAGTTTGAATAGATGATTTGGGTCCCAACTATTGAGTGGATCATGTTCCTCATAATTAGGCTTCACATTACAAGTGGAAGGATCCAACCAAGTTTTCATGGTGTTGAATAGTTATAAAAATATGTCCAGAAGAAGCCTAAGTTTACACCTCTTCAACTTTTGTCTAAGTATAAGGCTTAAGATTATAGAAATAGGTTGAAACAATATGTTCATAATTTCTTTAGAGGAAGTGTTCCACATAAATCCCATAATAAATGTACAAGGCTTAATTTTTTTGGTATTTTTGTCCCACTTTATTTGGCTAAGTGTTGGAATTCTTTTGGAAGTTTTGTTTTAGTTTATTTGGCTAAGAGTCAGGAATTGTTTCAAATATTTTGTCCCAAATAATTTCCCTAAAGGGTAATTTCTTTGAATAGGGTCCTTTTTATAAGTTCTAAAGGGAACTTTTGAATTCATGTTTCTAAAGTACTTTTCTCAAAGGATAATTCTTTGAGAAAGAGGACCTTTGTAGAAAAACCCAAAGGATATCCTTTTCAAGCAATGTGGCCAAGACAATTTCCCCAAAGGGTCTTTTCTTAACAAAGTGTCCCAAAGACTTTTTTCAAAGAGTAATTTTCTTCACCAAAAGGTCCAATGTAATTTTACCAAAGGACAATTTCTCAAGAAAATGGTTCAATTCAATGTTTCTAAAGGGTCTTTTTTTTTTAGAAAGGGTCCAATGTAGAGTTTTTGAAGGACATTTACAAAGGGTGAAGGGCTATTTCAAAAGGGCTAAAGGGCCATTTTAAGGACATAATTCATTTTAGAAATTTTTCTAGGACAATTTTATTAAAGGCATATTTCTTTCAGAGATTTTATCCTAAGGTATAAGAGTAAGACATGAACTCTTTTGCACATTTTGTTTAAAAGAATTTTTCAAGGTAGATATAGAGAAAGATAAATCCTATTGATCATGTGACCATCAATGATTGTCATGTGAACATCATTTGATGAGAGCGAGGATATTAATTTTAAGATCATGAAATAGTTGTTGGATTTCAAATAATAGATCCTAAAAGGTTGGCATTTGATTTATCATTTATATCTAATGGTGAGTGGAGGTCAAATGGGTTTGTGAATCTCAAAAACAAATGTGTGCATGATAGGTTTCAATAGTGAATTCAACTAGTAGAGGAACAATGGATGGAACTTGATCATGTAGATTGAGATCTGATGGTATGAGCAAGGGTTAAGGAGTCAAGGATTCAAACTAATTCTTGATGACCAATTAGAATAAAGGATATCCCAAATGACTTAAATAGAGGTTAAAGGTTCATTTTTTTACAAAGGCAAGCAAGCATGAAGGGATATGAGCTCAAGCATGATCTAGATTGGGCCTAGAGTAGATATTTCAAAATTAAGTGGCACCATTGAGGACCTATAGAGGCAAACACGAAGACTTGAACATCCATCACTAAAGCCAGATTCATGAAAATGACCCTTCTCCCCACTTGGTCATGCATAAACAAACCAATGATGAGCAATTTTACATCAGGTCAAAATGAAAATGACTTGATCTCACCGTTTCAGCTACCATGGAGCATCACAAGAAGAGATATTGTAATTATGTAATGTAGTAGAGTGACTTGGATCAATTAGGAAGGGTTTGAGTGAGCTTGATTCATGAAGGAAATTATAACAAATTTTCAAATGGATTTGAATTCATTTGATCCCCTTTCAAGCACCAAAATTCCCTCTCTCTAGCTTCCTTTATACTATAAATATGGCCTTAGAGTTATTATTTTGCATCCCTCAAGTTGGTATGACTAGTCTCTACCAGAATTGTATTCAATATCTTTGGTGTAGTGAATAGAGTAATTTGAAATCATTTGTTAATCTATATTTAGTGTATTGTGTTTTTTTAATATTCAAATGTGAATGTCATCTTCCTCTTGCATGTCCAAACTAAACCTAAATGTTATAAAATTTATTTACAAGTCATATAGTGTGTCTCAGTGTTGATCTCTCAAAGATATAGTGAACATCTAGATCTAAGTGTCTTTAACCAGACCTTATTTTCATTGATGCCTAGTTTGAGTGTATTAAACTGACCTCTATATGAAATATTATTGTATAGAAACCATATTAAGCAGTGTATTATCTTTCTTTCATAATTCATTAGTGTGTTAAGGAGTCTAAGCTTAAGAGTGGATCTATAAAATTCTTGGTGCATCACCACAAATTAAAATATATTTACTTTCATTTAAACTCTTTAACTCTTTTCACCCCAAATAATTTTTTTATCTTTTAAAATCAAAGGTCAAAATTATAAAATTTGAGGAGCTAGCCTCATAAAAAATCTTAGAGGTCTGGTCTAGATATAGGAAACCCATAGCCTTAGACCATTTCCATGTTAGTATAGGTATGGGTCAAATTTGAATTAATTTGACCCCTATTTAGGGTGTTATCTAGATAGATAACATGGAGAGCCTACTTGAAAATTATCATCTTTATTACTAATTAATCTATTTTTTAAAGATGGAGTTTTAAAGGAATCCTGAAATGAAACTATATCCTTCCTTTAAAGTAAAAATTTATTAGAGTTAGAGTTTGGGTTCCCAAGAGTATTCATGGCTCCAAAATCAAAACCTCTTTTCCCTTATCCACTGAGATATTAAGCATTAGGGGTACCTTGGCATTCCCATATGACTATGTGAAATAAGGGTTTAATAATCCCTTAGAATTATACTACACCACTAGAGAGGACATTAAATGATCTTTCTAAACTTTGAGAGGTACCTCTATCTTATTTCTATCCATTATGATAAGATATCTAAAAATAGGCATGGATTTTAAATCATGATTAATAGGAATGGAATGTCCTTTATTGGGGAAGCTCCCTTAGGACCCTCTAAGCCCACATGCCATCATCTAATACTTATGGATAGGATTCAAAACCTTTTTCAAATAATTTTATAGGTTTGAGTAGTTATTTTTGGCATGACCAACCATCTCATAACCTTTAAATATGACATCATCTCTTTCATAGTAAATCTTTTAATTCCATGTCCCAAATTTTGACTTAATTTGAATTATTCTTAGAACCATATTAATAATCTAATTGTATACATTGAATCTTTATTATAAGAACCTTCATTTGGAATTTGTTACTAGGTTAATAAAAATTAGTTAACCAATAGATCTTGCGATTGCTAAGAAAACCTCCTATTGTCAGAACTCTAGGAGTCCTAGAAGTGTGACCCATAAAGGGATATTCATAAGGGAGTCACTATTAAGTTTTAGGATAGGCTTAAATTTAATTAGTGATAAGAATGATATTCCTAAGAATCACAAACCTCCTTCTAATGTTCTTATGCAATCTTCTTAGCAATAAAAAAAAAGTTCTTATCCATGACCATAATATCAAGATGACCCTTCATCTTCCACTTTCAGTCTACCCATTCTTTGAAGACATTAATTCTTTGCTATAATCCATAAAATATGCAATAAGTGCATTTTCCAATACTTCATAATTATTTCACTGATGATATCTAGGATATTAAAACACACATTATCTTGTTCCACAAAAGTTTTGAGGTTTTGCCCTGAAACCTCCACTTGTGCTCCCAACCTAGAGAGCAAAAAGACTTAGGACATTTTACCCCCCCCATAATTCCATCCTTGACATTAGACTATATCTCCTTGCCTAAATTTTCCTTACCATCTTGATTATCAAAACCTTCACCTTCACCTTCATTCTCCATTAATTATTTCCTTGTTTGTTTTTGGATTAATTATTATTGTGAAATGGAGTAAAATGGGTTGAGAGTGTATTTTTTGGATTAATTTATTCTATATATTATAAAAATTCTTGGTTTATAAAAATAGAATAATAAGGCACCAGTGGCTTGCAAATTTGAATTTTATATTATGAGAAATGGAGTATTCTCAAAGTCTCAATGTCCTTTTTTAGGTGGTGCCACCCAGATCCCTCACCTCCACCCATGTTACCATAACCTATATTATCTATATCACCCTCTTTAATCATCTCACACTATTCAGTTCCTAGTCACTATACCCTTGCCTCCTTATGACCTTTGTTACTACTAGTCTAGCAATACTTTGTACTAGCCATTCAAATATAGATTATGGGAAGTGACTGCTTGACTTAACCAAAAGAAGAAATATAATAGTGGTTTGTTTAGTTTAGTACTATACCACATGAAATTACACTATATGGATTTATCCCCTAGGGGTTATAGCCCTACCATTTGAACCCCTTTTCTAGAGTAATAAACTTTAGAGGTTTGTGATTTTTATCAAGGAAACCTAGGATGGTGATTTTTTTTCACCTTGCCTATAATTTCCACATATACAAAGTGGTGGGGTATTTTTTACATTTTTATAACATGTATTTTGATAATTTTTATTTTATTTTCTATTTTTATTGCCAAATACTATTTTTTGTACCTTCATGAAGCCATGACTTTTGATTAGTACCTTAGATTTTATTTTTATTTTTTCAAAGTGCATGTTTTCACACTCTTCATAGATATAACATTTTTTTTACTTTGAATTTATCTTAAAATTATTTTTATTTTAG